>CAIIXF020000363.1:0-13716 GCA_903813345.2 Owenia fusiformis | reverse complement strand
ACCCACGGATGAGTGCTTTGCTACATCCGTTTGACTGTTCATAACTGCTCTAGTTTTACACCTACCTTCAGCTTACGATCATATCACGTTGAACACACCAGTTCTCGTCCGATCACTGAAGTTAAGCAACGTCGAGCTTGGTTAGTACTTGGATGGGTGACCGCCTGGGAATACCAAGTGTCGTAAGCCCCCTTTTATTTTTTCAACTCCTCAATCGTCTCCACTCAACCAGAGCGCACTCACACAGGTACTAGAGTGCACCCAATCGCCTTTTTATTTCACTTCCCCAGTATATTCTGCTCTCAGCACAACCCACGGATGAGTGCTTTGCTACATCCGTTTGACTGTTCATAACTGCTCTAGTTTTACACCTACCTTCAGCTTACGATCATATCACGTTGAACACACCAGTTCTCGTCCGATCACTGAAGTTAAGCAACGTCGAGCTTGGTTAGTACTTGGATGGGTGACCGCCTGGGAATACCAAGTGTCGTAAGCCCCCTTTTATTTTTTCAACTCCTCAATCGTCTCCACTCAACCAGAGCGCACTCACACAGGTACTAGAGTGCACCCAATCGCCTTTTTATTTCACTTCCCCAGTATATTCTGCTCTCAGCACAACCCACGGATGAGTGCTTTGCTACATCCGTTTGACTGTTCATAACTGCTCTAGTTTTACACCTACCTTCAGCTTACGATCATATCACGTTGAACACACCAGTTCTCGTCCGATCACTGAAGTTAAGCAACGTCGAGCTTGGTTAGTACTTGGATGGGTGACCGCCTGGGAATACCAAGTGTCGTAAGCCCCCTTTTATTTTTTCAACTCCTCAATCGTCTCCACTCAACCAGAGCGCACTCACACAGGTACTAGAGTGCACCCAATCGCCTTTTTATTTCACTTCCCCAGTATATTCTGCTCTCAGCACAACCCACGGATGAGTGCTTTGCTACATCCGTTTGACTGTTCATAACTGCTCTAGTTTTACACCTACCTTCAGCTTACGATCATATCACGTTGAACACACCAGTTCTCGTCCGATCACTGAAGTTAAGCAACGTCGAGCTTGGTTAGTACTTGGATGGGTGACCGCCTGGGAATACCAAGTGTCGTAAGCCCCCTTTTATTTTTTCAACTCCTCAATCGTCTCCACTCAACCAGAGCGCACTCACACAGGTACTAGAGTGCACCCAATCGCCTTTTTATTTCACTTCCCCAGTATATTCTGCTCTCAGCACAACCCACGGATGAGTGCTTTGCTACATCCGTTTGACTGTTCATAACTGCTCTAGTTTTACACCTACCTTCAGCTTACGATCATATCACGTTGAACACACCAGTTCTCGTCCGATCACTGAAGTTAAGCAACGTCGAGCTTGGTTAGTACTTGGATGGGTGACCGCCTGGGAATACCAAGTGTCGTAAGCCCCCTTTTATTTTTTCAACTCCTCAATCGTCTCCACTCAACCAGAGCGCACTCACACAGGTACTAGAGTGCACCCAATCGCCTTTTTATTTCACTTCCCCAGTATATTCTGCTCTCAGCACAACCCACGGATGAGTGCTTTGCTACATCCGTTTGACTGTTCATAACTGCTCTAGTTTTACACCTACCTTCAGCTTACGATCATATCACGTTGAACACACCAGTTCTCGTCCGATCACTGAAGTTAAGCAACGTCGAGCTTGGTTAGTACTTGGATGGGTGACCGCCTGGGAATACCAAGTGTCGTAAGCCCCCTTTTATTTTTTCAACTCCTCAATCGTCTCCACTCAACCAGAGCGCACTCACACAGGTACTAGAGTGCACCCAATCGCCTTTTTATTTCACTTCCCCAGTATATTCTGCTCTCAGCACAACCCACGGATGAGTGCTTTGCTACATCCGTTTGACTGTTCATAACTGCTCTAGTTTTACACCTACCTTCAGCTTACGATCATATCACGTTGAACACACCAGTTCTCGTCCGATCACTGAAGTTAAGCAACGTCGAGCTTGGTTAGTACTTGGATGGGTGACCGCCTGGGAATACCAAGTGTCGTAAGCCCCCTTTTATTTTTTCAACTCCTCAATCGTCTCCACTCAACCAGAGCGCACTCACACAGGTACTAGAGTGCACCCAATCGCCTTTTTATTTCACTTCCCCAGTATATTCTGCTCTCAGCACAACCCACGGATGAGTGCTTTGCTACATCCGTTTGACTGTTCATAACTGCTCTAGTTTTACACCTACCTTCAGCTTACGATCATATCACGTTGAACACACCAGTTCTCGTCCGATCACTGAAGTTAAGCAACGTCGAGCTTGGTTAGTACTTGGATGGGTGACCGCCTGGGAATACCAAGTGTCGTAAGCCCCCTTTTATTTTTTCAACTCCTCAATCGTCTCCACTCAACCAGAGCGCACTCACACAGGTACTAGAGTGCACCCAATCGCCTTTTTATTTCACTTCCCCAGTATATTCTGCTCTCAGCACAACCCACGGATGAGTGCTTTGCTACATCCGTTTGACTGTTCATAACTGCTCTAGTTTTACACCTACCTTCAGCTTACGATCATATCACGTTGAACACACCAGTTCTCGTCCGATCACTGAAGTTAAGCAACGTCGAGCTTGGTTAGTACTTGGATGGGTGACCGCCTGGGAATACCAAGTGTCGTAAGCCCCCTTTTATTTTTTCAACTCCTCAATCGTCTCCACTCAACCAGAGCGCACTCACACAGGTACTAGAGTGCACCCAATCGCCTTTTTATTTCACTTCCCCAGTATATTCTGCTCTCAGCACAACCCACGGATGAGTGCTTTGCTACATCCGTTTGACTGTTCATAACTGCTCTAGTTTTACACCTACCTTCAGCTTACGATCATATCACGTTGAACACACCAGTTCTCGTCCGATCACTGAAGTTAAGCAACGTCGAGCTTGGTTAGTACTTGGATGGGTGACCGCCTGGGAATACCAAGTGTCGTAAGCCCCCTTTTATTTTTTCAACTCCTCAATCGTCTCCACTCAACCAGAGCGCACTCACACAGGTACTAGAGTGCACCCAATCGCCTTTTTATTTCACTTCCCCAGTATATTCTGCTCTCAGCACAACCCACGGATGAGTGCTTTGCTACATCCGTTTGACTGTTCATAACTGCTCTAGTTTTACACCTACCTTCAGCTTACGATCATATCACGTTGAACACACCAGTTCTCGTCCGATCACTGAAGTTAAGCAACGTCGAGCTTGGTTAGTACTTGGATGGGTGACCGCCTGGGAATACCAAGTGTCGTAAGCCCCCTTTTATTTTTTCAACTCCTCAATCGTCTCCACTCAACCAGAGCGCACTCACACAGGTACTAGAGTGCACCCAATCGCCTTTTTATTTCACTTCCCCAGTATATTCTGCTCTCAGCACAACCCACGGATGAGTGCTTTGCTACATCCGTTTGACTGTTCATAACTGCTCTAGTTTTACACCTACCTTCAGCTTACGATCATATCACGTTGAACACACCAGTTCTCGTCCGATCACTGAAGTTAAGCAACGTCGAGCTTGGTTAGTACTTGGATGGGTGACCGCCTGGGAATACCAAGTGTCGTAAGCCCCCTTTTATTTTTTCAACTCCTCAATCGTCTCCACTCAACCAGAGCGCACTCACACAGGTACTAGAGTGCACCCAATCGCCTTTTTATTTCACTTCCCCAGTATATTCTGCTCTCAGCACAACCCACGGATGAGTGCTTTGCTACATCCGTTTGACTGTTCATAACTGCTCTAGTTTTACACCTACCTTCAGCTTACGATCATATCACGTTGAACACACCAGTTCTCGTCCGATCACTGAAGTTAAGCAACGTCGAGCTTGGTTAGTACTTGGATGGGTGACCGCCTGGGAATACCAAGTGTCGTAAGCCCCCTTTTATTTTTTCAACTCCTCAATCGTCTCCACTCAACCAGAGCGCACTCACACAGGTACTAGAGTGCACCCAATCGCCTTTTTATTTCACTTCCCCAGTATATTCTGCTCTCAGCACAACCCACGGATGAGTGCTTTGCTACATCCGTTTGACTGTTCATAACTGCTCTAGTTTTACACCTACCTTCAGCTTACGATCATATCACGTTGAACACACCAGTTCTCGTCCGATCACTGAAGTTAAGCAACGTCGAGCTTGGTTAGTACTTGGATGGGTGACCGCCTGGGAATACCAAGTGTCGTAAGCCCCCTTTTATTTTTTCAACTCCTCAATCGTCTCCACTCAACCAGAGCGCACTCACACAGGTACTAGAGTGCACCCAATCGCCTTTTTATTTCACTTCCCCAGTATATTCTGCTCTCAGCACAACCCACGGATGAGTGCTTTGCTACATCCGTTTGACTGTTCATAACTGCTCTAGTTTTACACCTACCTTCAGCTTACGATCATATCACGTTGAACACACCAGTTCTCGTCCGATCACTGAAGTTAAGCAACGTCGAGCTTGGTTAGTACTTGGATGGGTGACCGCCTGGGAATACCAAGTGTCGTAAGCCCCCTTTTATTTTTTCAACTCCTCAATCGTCTCCACTCAACCAGAGCGCACTCACACAGGTACTAGAGTGCACCCAATCGCCTTTTTATTTCACTTCCCCAGTATATTCTGCTCTCAGCACAACCCACGGATGAGTGCTTTGCTACATCCGTTTGACTGTTCATAACTGCTCTAGTTTTACACCTACCTTCAGCTTACGATCATATCACGTTGAACACACCAGTTCTCGTCCGATCACTGAAGTTAAGCAACGTCGAGCTTGGTTAGTACTTGGATGGGTGACCGCCTGGGAATACCAAGTGTCGTAAGCCCCCTTTTATTTTTTCAACTCCTCAATCGTCTCCACTCAACCAGAGCGCACTCACACAGGTACTAGAGTGCACCCAATCGCCTTTTTATTTCACTTCCCCAGTATATTCTGCTCTCAGCACAACCCACGGATGAGTGCTTTGCTACATCCGTTTGACTGTTCATAACTGCTCTAGTTTTACACCTACCTTCAGCTTACGATCATATCACGTTGAACACACCAGTTCTCGTCCGATCACTGAAGTTAAGCAACGTCGAGCTTGGTTAGTACTTGGATGGGTGACCGCCTGGGAATACCAAGTGTCGTAAGCCCCCTTTTATTTTTTCAACTCCTCAATCGTCTCCACTCAACCAGAGCGCACTCACACAGGTACTAGAGTGCACCCAATCGCCTTTTTATTTCACTTCCCCAGTATATTCTGCTCTCAGCACAACCCACGGATGAGTGCTTTGCTACATCCGTTTGACTGTTCATAACTGCTCTAGTTTTACACCTACCTTCAGCTTACGATCATATCACGTTGAACACACCAGTTCTCGTCCGATCACTGAAGTTAAGCAACGTCGAGCTTGGTTAGTACTTGGATGGGTGACCGCCTGGGAATACCAAGTGTCGTAAGCCCCCTTTTATTTTTTCAACTCCTCAATCGTCTCCACTCAACCAGAGCGCACTCACACAGGTACTAGAGTGCACCCAATCGCCTTTTTATTTCACTTCCCCAGTATATTCTGCTCTCAGCACAACCCACGGATGAGTGCTTTGCTACATCCGTTTGACTGTTCATAACTGCTCTAGTTTTACACCTACCTTCAGCTTACGATCATATCACGTTGAACACACCAGTTCTCGTCCGATCACTGAAGTTAAGCAACGTCGAGCTTGGTTAGTACTTGGATGGGTGACCGCCTGGGAATACCAAGTGTCGTAAGCCCCCTTTTATTTTTTCAACTCCTCAATCGTCTCCACTCAACCAGAGCGCACTCACACAGGTACTAGAGTGCACCCAATCGCCTTTTTATTTCACTTCCCCAGTATATTCTGCTCTCAGCACAACCCACGGATGAGTGCTTTGCTACATCCGTTTGACTGTTCATAACTGCTCTAGTTTTACACCTACCTTCAGCTTACGATCATATCACGTTGAACACACCAGTTCTCGTCCGATCACTGAAGTTAAGCAACGTCGAGCTTGGTTAGTACTTGGATGGGTGACCGCCTGGGAATACCAAGTGTCGTAAGCCCCCTTTTATTTTTTCAACTCCTCAATCGTCTCCACTCAACCAGAGCGCACTCACACAGGTACTAGAGTGCACCCAATCGCCTTTTTATTTCACTTCCCCAGTATATTCTGCTCTCAGCACAACCCACGGATGAGTGCTTTGCTACATCCGTTTGACTGTTCATAACTGCTCTAGTTTTACACCTACCTTCAGCTTACGATCATATCACGTTGAACACACCAGTTCTCGTCCGATCACTGAAGTTAAGCAACGTCGAGCTTGGTTAGTACTTGGATGGGTGACCGCCTGGGAATACCAAGTGTCGTAAGCCCCCTTTTATTTTTTCAACTCCTCAATCGTCTCCACTCAACCAGAGCGCACTCACACAGGTACTAGAGTGCACCCAATCGCCTTTTTATTTCACTTCCCCAGTATATTCTGCTCTCAGCACAACCCACGGATGAGTGCTTTGCTACATCCGTTTGACTGTTCATAACTGCTCTAGTTTTACACCTACCTTCAGCTTACGATCATATCACGTTGAACACACCAGTTCTCGTCCGATCACTGAAGTTAAGCAACGTCGAGCTTGGTTAGTACTTGGATGGGTGACCGCCTGGGAATACCAAGTGTCGTAAGCCCCCTTTTATTTTTTCAACTCCTCAATCGTCTCCACTCAACCAGAGCGCACTCACACAGGTACTAGAGTGCACCCAATCGCCTTTTTATTTCACTTCCCCAGTATATTCTGCTCTCAGCACAACCCACGGATGAGTGCTTTGCTACATCCGTTTGACTGTTCATAACTGCTCTAGTTTTACACCTACCTTCAGCTTACGATCATATCACGTTGAACACACCAGTTCTCGTCCGATCACTGAAGTTAAGCAACGTCGAGCTTGGTTAGTACTTGGATGGGTGACCGCCTGGGAATACCAAGTGTCGTAAGCCCCCTTTTATTTTTTCAACTCCTCAATCGTCTCCACTCAACCAGAGCGCACTCACACAGGTACTAGAGTGCACCCAATCGCCTTTTTATTTCACTTCCCCAGTATATTCTGCTCTCAGCACAACCCACGGATGAGTGCTTTGCTACATCCGTTTGACTGTTCATAACTGCTCTAGTTTTACACCTACCTTCAGCTTACGATCATATCACGTTGAACACACCAGTTCTCGTCCGATCACTGAAGTTAAGCAACGTCGAGCTTGGTTAGTACTTGGATGGGTGACCGCCTGGGAATACCAAGTGTCGTAAGCCCCCTTTTATTTTTTCAACTCCTCAATCGTCTCCACTCAACCAGAGCGCACTCACACAGGTACTAGAGTGCACCCAATCGCCTTTTTATTTCACTTCCCCAGTATATTCTGCTCTCAGCACAACCCACGGATGAGTGCTTTGCTACATCCGTTTGACTGTTCATAACTGCTCTAGTTTTACACCTACCTTCAGCTTACGATCATATCACGTTGAACACACCAGTTCTCGTCCGATCACTGAAGTTAAGCAACGTCGAGCTTGGTTAGTACTTGGATGGGTGACCGCCTGGGAATACCAAGTGTCGTAAGCCCCCTTTTATTTTTTCAACTCCTCAATCGTCTCCACTCAACCAGAGCGCACTCACACAGGTACTAGAGTGCACCCAATCGCCTTTTTATTTCACTTCCCCAGTATATTCTGCTCTCAGCACAACCCACGGATGAGTGCTTTGCTACATCCGTTTGACTGTTCATAACTGCTCTAGTTTTACACCTACCTTCAGCTTACGATCATATCACGTTGAACACACCAGTTCTCGTCCGATCACTGAAGTTAAGCAACGTCGAGCTTGGTTAGTACTTGGATGGGTGACCGCCTGGGAATACCAAGTGTCGTAAGCCCCCTTTTATTTTTTCAACTCCTCAATCGTCTCCACTCAACCAGAGCGCACTCACACAGGTACTAGAGTGCACCCAATCGCCTTTTTATTTCACTTCCCCAGTATATTCTGCTCTCAGCACAACCCACGGATGAGTGCTTTGCTACATCCGTTTGACTGTTCATAACTGCTCTAGTTTTACACCTACCTTCAGCTTACGATCATATCACGTTGAACACACCAGTTCTCGTCCGATCACTGAAGTTAAGCAACGTCGAGCTTGGTTAGTACTTGGATGGGTGACCGCCTGGGAATACCAAGTGTCGTAAGCCCCCTTTTATTTTTTCAACTCCTCAATCGTCTCCACTCAACCAGAGCGCACTCACACAGGTACTAGAGTGCACCCAATCGCCTTTTTATTTCACTTCCCCAGTATATTCTGCTCTCAGCACAACCCACGGATGAGTGCTTTGCTACATCCGTTTGACTGTTCATAACTGCTCTAGTTTTACACCTACCTTCAGCTTACGATCATATCACGTTGAACACACCAGTTCTCGTCCGATCACTGAAGTTAAGCAACGTCGAGCTTGGTTAGTACTTGGATGGGTGACCGCCTGGGAATACCAAGTGTCGTAAGCCCCCTTTTATTTTTTCAACTCCTCAATCGTCTCCACTCAACCAGAGCGCACTCACACAGGTACTAGAGTGCACCCAATCGCCTTTTTATTTCACTTCCCCAGTATATTCTGCTCTCAGCACAACCCACGGATGAGTGCTTTGCTACATCCGTTTGACTGTTCATAACTGCTCTAGTTTTACACCTACCTTCAGCTTACGATCATATCACGTTGAACACACCAGTTCTCGTCCGATCACTGAAGTTAAGCAACGTCGAGCTTGGTTAGTACTTGGATGGGTGACCGCCTGGGAATACCAAGTGTCGTAAGCCCCCTTTTATTTTTTCAACTCCTCAATCGTCTCCACTCAACCAGAGCGCACTCACACAGGTACTAGAGTGCACCCAATCGCCTTTTTATTTCACTTCCCCAGTATATTCTGCTCTCAGCACAACCCACGGATGAGTGCTTTGCTACATCCGTTTGACTGTTCATAACTGCTCTAGTTTTACACCTACCTTCAGCTTACGATCATATCACGTTGAACACACCAGTTCTCGTCCGATCACTGAAGTTAAGCAACGTCGAGCTTGGTTAGTACTTGGATGGGTGACCGCCTGGGAATACCAAGTGTCGTAAGCCCCCTTTTATTTTTTCAACTCCTCAATCGTCTCCACTCAACCAGAGCGCACTCACACAGGTACTAGAGTGCACCCAATCGCCTTTTTATTTCACTTCCCCAGTATATTCTGCTCTCAGCACAACCCACGGATGAGTGCTTTGCTACATCCGTTTGACTGTTCATAACTGCTCTAGTTTTACACCTACCTTCAGCTTACGATCATATCACGTTGAACACACCAGTTCTCGTCCGATCACTGAAGTTAAGCAACGTCGAGCTTGGTTAGTACTTGGATGGGTGACCGCCTGGGAATACCAAGTGTCGTAAGCCCCCTTTTATTTTTTCAACTCCTCAATCGTCTCCACTCAACCAGAGCGCACTCACACAGGTACTAGAGTGCACCCAATCGCCTTTTTATTTCACTTCCCCAGTATATTCTGCTCTCAGCACAACCCACGGATGAGTGCTTTGCTACATCCGTTTGACTGTTCATAACTGCTCTAGTTTTACACCTACCTTCAGCTTACGATCATATCACGTTGAACACACCAGTTCTCGTCCGATCACTGAAGTTAAGCAACGTCGAGCTTGGTTAGTACTTGGATGGGTGACCGCCTGGGAATACCAAGTGTCGTAAGCCCCCTTTTATTTTTTCAACTCCTCAATCGTCTCCACTCAACCAGAGCGCACTCACACAGGTACTAGAGTGCACCCAATCGCCTTTTTATTTCACTTCCCCAGTATATTCTGCTCTCAGCACAACCCACGGATGAGTGCTTTGCTACATCCGTTTGACTGTTCATAACTGCTCTAGTTTTACACCTACCTTCAGCTTACGATCATATCACGTTGAACACACCAGTTCTCGTCCGATCACTGAAGTTAAGCAACGTCGAGCTTGGTTAGTACTTGGATGGGTGACCGCCTGGGAATACCAAGTGTCGTAAGCCCCCTTTTATTTTTTCAACTCCTCAATCGTCTCCACTCAACCAGAGCGCACTCACACAGGTACTAGAGTGCACCCAATCGCCTTTTTATTTCACTTCCCCAGTATATTCTGCTCTCAGCACAACCCACGGATGAGTGCTTTGCTACATCCGTTTGACTGTTCATAACTGCTCTAGTTTTACACCTACCTTCAGCTTACGATCATATCACGTTGAACACACCAGTTCTCGTCCGATCACTGAAGTTAAGCAACGTCGAGCTTGGTTAGTACTTGGATGGGTGACCGCCTGGGAATACCAAGTGTCGTAAGCCCCCTTTTATTTTTTCAACTCCTCAATCGTCTCCACTCAACCAGAGCGCACTCACACAGGTACTAGAGTGCACCCAATCGCCTTTTTATTTCACTTCCCCAGTATATTCTGCTCTCAGCACAACCCACGGATGAGTGCTTTGCTACATCCGTTTGACTGTTCATAACTGCTCTAGTTTTACACCTACCTTCAGCTTACGATCATATCACGTTGAACACACCAGTTCTCGTCCGATCACTGAAGTTAAGCAACGTCGAGCTTGGTTAGTACTTGGATGGGTGACCGCCTGGGAATACCAAGTGTCGTAAGCCCCCTTTTATTTTTTCAACTCCTCAATCGTCTCCACTCAACCAGAGCGCACTCACACAGGTACTAGAGTGCACCCAATCGCCTTTTTATTTCACTTCCCCAGTATATTCTGCTCTCAGCACAACCCACGGATGAGTGCTTTGCTACATCCGTTTGACTGTTCATAACTGCTCTAGTTTTACACCTACCTTCAGCTTACGATCATATCACGTTGAACACACCAGTTCTCGTCCGATCACTGAAGTTAAGCAACGTCGAGCTTGGTTAGTACTTGGATGGGTGACCGCCTGGGAATACCAAGTGTCGTAAGCCCCCTTTTATTTTTTCAACTCCTCAATCGTCTCCACTCAACCAGAGCGCACTCACACAGGTACTAGAGTGCACCCAATCGCCTTTTTATTTCACTTCCCCAGTATATTCTGCTCTCAGCACAACCCACGGATGAGTGCTTTGCTACATCCGTTTGACTGTTCATAACTGCTCTAGTTTTACACCTACCTTCAGCTTACGATCATATCACGTTGAACACACCAGTTCTCGTCCGATCACTGAAGTTAAGCAACGTCGAGCTTGGTTAGTACTTGGATGGGTGACCGCCTGGGAATACCAAGTGTCGTAAGCCCCCTTTTATTTTTTCAACTCCTCAATCGTCTCCACTCAACCAGAGCGCACTCACACAGGTACTAGAGTGCACCCAATCGCCTTTTTATTTCACTTCCCCAGTATATTCTGCTCTCAGCACAACCCACGGATGAGTGCTTTGCTACATCCGTTTGACTGTTCATAACTGCTCTAGTTTTACACCTACCTTCAGCTTACGATCATATCACGTTGAACACACCAGTTCTCGTCCGATCACTGAAGTTAAGCAACGTCGAGCTTGGTTAGTACTTGGATGGGTGACCGCCTGGGAATACCAAGTGTCGTAAGCCCCCTTTTATTTTTTCAACTCCTCAATCGTCTCCACTCAACCAGAGCGCACTCACACAGGTACTAGAGTGCACCCAATCGCCTTTTTATTTCACTTCCCCAGTATATTCTGCTCTCAGCACAACCCACGGATGAGTGCTTTGCTACATCCGTTTGACTGTTCATAACTGCTCTAGTTTTACACCTACCTTCAGCTTACGATCATATCACGTTGAACACACCAGTTCTCGTCCGATCACTGAAGTTAAGCAACGTCGAGCTTGGTTAGTACTTGGATGGGTGACCGCCTGGGAATACCAAGTGTCGTAAGCCCCCTTTTATTTTTTCAACTCCTCAATCGTCTCCACTCAACCAGAGCGCACTCACACAGGTACTAGAGTGCACCCAATCGCCTTTTTATTTCACTTCCCCAGTATATTCTGCTCTCAGCACAACCCACGGATGAGTGCTTTGCTACATCCGTTTGACTGTTCATAACTGCTCTAGTTTTACACCTACCTTCAGCTTACGATCATATCACGTTGAACACACCAGTTCTCGTCCGATCACTGAAGTTAAGCAACGTCGAGCTTGGTTAGTACTTGGATGGGTGACCGCCTGGGAATACCAAGTGTCGTAAGCCCCCTTTTATTTTTTCAACTCCTCAATCGTCTCCACTCAACCAGAGCGCACTCACACAGGTACTAGAGTGCACCCAATCGCCTTTTTATTTCACTTCCCCAGTATATTCTGCTCTCAGCACAACCCACGGATGAGTGCTTTGCTACATCCGTTTGACTGTTCATAACTGCTCTAGTTTTACACCTACCTTCAGCTTACGATCATATCACGTTGAACACACCAGTTCTCGTCCGATCACTGAAGTTAAGCAACGTCGAGCTTGGTTAGTACTTGGATGGGTGACCGCCTGGGAATACCAAGTGTCGTAAGCCCCCTTTTATTTTTTCAACTCCTCAATCGTCTCCACTCAACCAGAGCGCACTCACACAGGTACTAGAGTGCACCCAATCGCCTTTTTATTTCACTTCCCCAGTATATTCTGCTCTCAGCACAACCCACGGATGAGTGCTTTGCTACATCCGTTTGACTGTTCATAACTGCTCTAGTTTTACACCTACCTTCAGCTTACGATCATATCACGTTGAACACACCAGTTCTCGTCCGATCACTGAAGTTAAGCAACGTCGAGCTTGGTTAGTACTTGGATGGGTGACCGCCTGGGAATACCAAGTGTCGTAAGCCCCCTTTTATTTTTTCAACTCCTCAATCGTCTCCACTCAACCAGAGCGCACTCACACAGGTACTAGAGTGCACCCAATCGCCTTTTTATTTCACTTCCCCAGTATATTCTGCTCTCAGCACAACCCACGGATGAGTGCTTTGCTACATCCGTTTGACTGTTCATAACTGCTCTAGTTTTACACCTACCTTCAGCTTACGATCAGCTTACGATCTTACCTGTTTCAGAAAATTATTCGAACTCCCGTAGTGATATATCACTGCGGCGGGCAGGTATCTCACCTTAAGCATGGTAACTTCGTAATGAACAACTGACGTGATTGGTTCTAGTCCCATGCTCAGGTCGCGTGATTGTAAAATTTAGACAATTTCATTGGTTGAATTGCGCGTATTAACTAATTAACAACACGTGCGGTAAATTATTATCAACAAAACTTTTACTCAGAATTCCTTCCGCGGTGATTTCTTCTCATATTTCAATAATTTTGAAATATTTTGACAAAATAATGTTTGGGGAACATTCATGAATACATAATTTATAAGTTGTGTGAAAATTGACCACATATGCGATGAAAAGGGGAGCTATTAATTTTCCCCAAATTTTGGGGATTTGCTTCATCTGCCCGCCGCAGTGTCTATACCGAGACACTGCATTGGAGTTCGAAAATTATTCTGCTCTACATAGTCTCAAAAATCACTCCGCCATCTCTAAAAGTTCTGTTTCAAACCAAACTTGTAAATCTTTCCTGATAGATTAGCACTTACCCTATCGAGAATAAACCTTGATTCATTTATCAAACACTAGATGGTGCTGCGATGG
>CAIIXF020000362.1:0-20000 GCA_903813345.2 Owenia fusiformis | reverse complement strand
TGGCTACGCTAGCTACCCTGGCTTTGCGGCTACAGAGGTTCTGGATGTAAGCCCAGGACCGAACATACTGTAGCCCCGATAGCTACACTGGATACACGACTGCAGAGGTTCTTGAGCATGAGGTTCTACGAGCATGCATGCGTAGACTTCGGTAGCTACGCGGGTACAATGGGTGTGCTACGCTACCAACACTGGCTACACAGCTAGAGAGGTTCTGGAGGTAAGCCGAGAAGCATACATGCGGTGGTCACGATAGCTACACTGGCTACGCGGATACAGAGGTTTTTGTGGTACCCCCAGGACCATGCATGCGGTGGCCACGCTACCTACTTGCGGGGGTTCAGGATGTTGCCCCGATAGCTGCACTGGATACATGATACCCCTAGGAGCATGTATGCATTGGCTACGGTAGCTACACTGGCTTTGCAGCTACAGAGGTTCTCAATGTAAGCCTATGACCATACATACTGTGGCCCCGATAGCTGCACTGGATACACGACTACAGAGGTTCTTGAGGTACCCTTAGGACCATGCATGCGGTGGCTATGCTACCTACACTGGCTTTGCGGCTACAGAGGTTCTGGATGTAAGCCCAGGACCATACATACTTTGGGCCCGATAGCTGCACTGGCTACGCGGCTACAGAGGTTCTTGAGATAAGCCCAGGAGCCTATATGCGATGGTCACGATAGCTACACTGGCTTCGCGGCTATAGAGGTTCTTGAGGTACCCCTAGGGCCAAGCATGCGGTAGCTACGCTACCTACACTGGCTTTGCGGCTACAGAGGTTCTGGAGGTAAGCCCAGGAGCATATATGCGATGGTCAAGATAGCTACACTGGCTACGCGGCTATAGAGGTTCTTGTGGTACCCCTAGGGCCAAGCTTGCGGTAGCTACGCTACCTACACTGGCTTTGCGGCTACAGAGGTTCTGGATGTAAGACTAGGACCATACATACTGTGGCCCCAATAGCTGCACTGGATACGCGGCTACGGAGGTTCTTAAGTTAACCTTAGGAGCATTCATGCGTTGGCTACTGTAGCTACTCGGGTACAATGGGTATGTATGCTACGCTACCAACACTAGCTACGCGGCTACAGAGGTTCTTGAGGTACCATTAGGACCATGCCTGCGGTGGCTATTCTACCTACACTGGCTTTGCAGCATCAGATGTTCTAAATTTAAGCCTATGACCATACATACTGTGGCCCCGATAGCTGCACTGGATATACGACTACAGAGGTTCTTGAGGTAACCCTAGGAGCACAGCGGTAGCGAAGCGGGTACAATGGGTATGTATGCTACGCTACCAACACTAGCTACGCGGCTACAGAGGTTCTTGAGGTACCATTAGGACCATGCTTGCGGTGGCTATTCTACCTACACTGGCTTTGCAGCATCAGATGTTCTAAATTTAAGCCTATGACCATACATACTGTGGCCCCGATAGCTGCACTGGATACAGGGTACCCCTAGGAGAATGCATGCATTGGCTAGGTAGCTACAATGGCTTTGCAGCTACAGAGGTTCTAAATGTAAGCCTATGACCTTACATACTGTGGCCCCGATAGCTGCACTGTATACATGACTACACAGGTTCTTGAGGTAACCCTAGGAGCATGCATGTGTTGGCTACGGTAACTAAGCGGGTACAATGGGTATTTATGCTACACTACCAACACTGGCTACTCGGCTACAGAGGTTCTTGAGCTAACCCAAGGAGCACAGCGGGAGCGAATCGGGTACGCAACCAACACTGGCTACGCGGCTACAGAGGTTCTTGAGGTACCCCTAGGACCATGTCTGCGGTGGCTATGCTACCTACACTGTCTTTGCAGCATCAGAGTTTCTAAATGTAAGCCTATGACCATACATATTGTGGCCCCAATAGCTGCACTGCCTACGCGTCTAGAGAGGTTCTTGAGGTAACCCTAGGAGCATGCATGCGTTGGCTACGGTAGCTACACTGGCTTTGCGGCTACAGAGGTTCTGGATGTAAGCCGAGGACCATACTGTACATACTGTGGCCCCGATAGCTGCACTGCCTACGCGTCTAGAGAGGTTCTTGAGGTAACCCTAGGAGCATGCATGCGTTGGCTACGGAAGCTACACTGGCTTTGTAGCTACAGAGGTTCTAAATGTAAGCCTATGACCATACATACTGTGGCCCCAATAGCTGCACTGGATACACGACTACAGAGGTTCTTGAGGTACCCCTAGGAGCATGCATGCGTTGGCTACGCTAGCTACCCTGGCTTTGCGGCTACCGAGGTTCTGGATGTAAGTCCAGGACCGCACATAATGTGGCCCCGATAGCTACACTGGATACACGACTACAGAGGTTCTTGAGCATGAGGTTCTAGAATTCGAAGCATGCATGCGTTGACTTCGGTAGCTACGCGGGTACAATGGGTATGTATGCTACGCTACCAACACTGGCTACACAGCTACAGAGGTTCTTGAGGTACCCCTAGGGCCAAGCATGCGGTGGCTATGCTACCTACACTGGCTTTGCGGCTACAGAGGTTCTTGATGTAAGCCGAGGACCATACTGTACATACTGTGGCCCCGATAGCTGCACTGCCTACGCGTCTAGAGAGGTTCTTGAGGAAACCCTAGGAGCATGCATGCGTTGGCTACGCTAGCTACACTGGCTTTGCGGCTACAGAGGTTCTGGATGTAAGCCGAGGAACATACAGTACATACTGTGGCCCCGATAGCTGCACTGCCTACACGTCTAGAGAGGTTCTTGAGGTACCCATAGGGCCAAGCATGGGGTGGCTACTCTACCTACACTGGCTTTGCGGCTACAGAGGTTCTGGATGTAAGACTAGGACCATACATACTGTGGCCCCGATAGCTGCACTGGATACGAGGCTACGGAGGTTGTTGAGTTAACCCTAGGAGCACAGCGGGAGCGAAGCGGGTACAATGGGTATGTATGCTACGCTACCAACACTGGCTACGCGCTTACAGAGGTTCTTGAGGTAAGCCCAGGAGCATATATGCGATGGTCACGATAGCTACACTGGCTACACGGCCACAGAAGTTCTTGAGGTACCCATAGGAGCATGTATGCGTTTGCTACGCTAACTGCCCTGGCTTTGCGGCTGCTGAGGTTCAGGATGTAAGCCCAGGACCATATATACTGTGGCCCCGATAGCTGCACTGGACACACGACTACAGAGGTTCTTGAGGTAACCCTAGGAGCATGCATGCGTTTGCTTCGGTAGCTATTCGGGTACAATGGGTATGTATGCTACGCTACCAACACTGGGTACACAGCTACAGAGGTTCTGATGTAAGCCCAGGACCATACATACTGTGGCCCCGATCGCTGCACTGGATACATGGTACCCCTACAGCTCTAGGAGCATGCATGCGTTGGCTACGGTAGCTACACTGGCTTTGCAGCTACAGAGGTTCTAAATGTAAGCCTATGACCATACATACTGTGGTCCAGATAGCTGCACTGGATACACGACTACAGAGGTTCTTGAGGTAACCCTAGGAGCATGCATGTGTTGGCTACGGTAACTAAGCGGGTAGAATGGGTATGTATGCTACGCTACCAACACTCGCTATGCAGCAACAGAGGTTCTTGAGGTACCCCTAGGACCATGCATGCGTTGGCTATGGTAGCAACGCGGTTACAATGGGTATATATGCTACGCTACCAACACTGGCTACACAGCTACAGAGGTTCTTGAGGTACCCCTAGGAGCATGTATGCATTTGCTACGGTAGCTACACTGGCTTTGCAGCTACAGAGGTTCTGGATGTAAGCCCAGGACCATACGTACTGTGGCCCCGCTAGCTGCACTGCCTACGCGTCTAGAGAGGTTCTTGAGGTACCCCTAGGGCCAAGCATGCGGTGGCTACTCTACCTACACTGGCTTTGCGGCTACAGAGGTTCTGGATGTAAGACTAGGACCATACATACTGTGGCCCCGATAGCTGCACTGGATACGAGGCTACGGAGGTTCTTGAGGTACCCCTAGGAGCATGCATGCGTTGGCTACGCTAGCTACCCTGGCTTTGCGGCTACCGAGGTTCTGGATGTAAGTTCAGGACCGCACATAATGTGGCCCCGATAGCTACACTGGATACACGACTACAGAGGTTCTTGAGCATGAGGTTCTAGAATTCGAAGCATGCATGCGTTGACTTCGGTAGCTACGCGGGTACAATGGGTATGTATGCTACGCTACCAACACTGGCTACAGAGGTTCTTGAGGTAACCCTAGGAGCATGCATGTGTTGGCTACGGTAACTAAGAGTGTACAATGGGTATGTATGCTACGCTACCAACACTCGCTACACAGCTACAGAGGTTCTTGAGGTACCCCTAGGACCATGCATGCGTTGGCAACGGTAGCTACCTGGTGTCTATGGGTATGTATGCTACGCTACCAACACTGGCTACACAGCTACAGAGGTTCTTGAGGTACCCCTAGGGCCAAGCATGCGGTGGCTATGCTACCTACACTGGCTTTGCGGCTACAGAGGTTCTTGATGTAAGCCGAGGAACATACAGTACATACTGTGGCCCCGATAGCTGCACTGCCTACGCGTCTAGAGAGGTTCTTGAGGTAACCCTAGGAGCATGCATGCGTTGGCTACGCTAGCTACACTGGCTTTGCGGCTACAGAGGTTCTGGATGTAAGCCGAGGACCATACTGTACATACTGTGGCCCCGATAGCTGCACTACCTACGCGTCTAGAGAGGTTCTTGAGGTAACCCTAGGAGCATGCATGCGTTGGCTACGCTAGCTACACTGGCTATGCAGCTAAAGAGGTTCTTGATGTAAGCCCAGGACCATACGTACTGTGGCCCCGCTAGCTGCACTGCCTACGCGTCTAGAGAGGTTCTTGAGGTACCCCTAGGGCCAAGCATGCGGTGGCTACTCTACCTACACTGGTTTTGCGGCTACAGAGGTTCTGGATGTAAGACTAGGACCATACATACTGTGGCCCCGATAGCTGCACTGGATACGAGGCTACGGAGGTTGTTGAATTAACCCTAGGAGCACAGCGGGAGCGAAGCGGGTACAATTGGTATGTATGCTACGCTACCAACACTGGCTACGCGCTTACAGAGGTTCTTGAGGTAAGCCCAGGAGCATATATGCGATGGTCACGATAGCTACACTGGCTACACGGCCACAGAAGTTCTTGAGGTACCCTTGAGGAGCATGTATGCGTTTGCTACGCTAACTACCCTGGCTTTGCGGCTGCTGAGGTTCAGGATGTAAGCCCAGGACCATATATACTGTGGCCCCGATAGCTGCACTGGCTACGAGGCTACAGAGGTTCTTGAGGTACCCCTATGAGCATGCATGCGTTGGCTACGCTAGCTACCTTGGCTTTGCGGCTACCAAGGTTCCGGATGTAAGCCAAGGACCGTACATACTGTGGTCCCGATAGCTACACTGGATACACGACTACAGAGGTTCTTGAGCATGAGGTTCTAGAAGCATGCATGCGTTGACTTCGGTAGCTACGCGGGTACAATGGGTATGTATGCTACGGTACCAACACTGGCTACACAGCTAGAGAGGTTCTGGAGGTAAGCCGAGAAGCATACATGCGGTGGTCACGATAGCTACACTGGCTACGCGGCTAAAGAGGTTCTTTAAGTACCCCTAGGAGCATGCATGCGTTGACTTCGGTAGCTACGCTGGTATAATGGGTATGTATGCTACGCTACCAACACTGGCTACACAGCTAGAGAGGTTCTGGAGGTAAGCCGAGGAGCATACATGCGGTGGTCACGATAGCTACACTGGCTACGCGGCTACAGAGGTTTTTGTGGTACCCCCAGGACCATGAATGCGGTGGCCACGCTACCTACTTGCGGGGGTTCAGGATGTAAGCCCAGGACCATACAAACTGTTGCCCCGATAGCTGCACTGGACACACGACTACAGAGGTTCTTGAGGTAACCTTAGGAGCATGCATGCGTTTGCTTCGGTAGCTATTCGGGTACAATGGGTATGTATGCTACGCTACCAACACTGGGTACACAGCTACAGAGGTTCTGATGTAAGCCCAGGACCATACATACTGTGGCCCCGATCGCTGCACTGGATACATGGTACCCCTACAGCCCTAGGAGCATGCATGCGTTGGCTACGGTAGCTACACTGGCTTTGCAGCTACAGAGGTTCTAAATGTAAGCCTATGACCATACATACTGTGGTCCAGATAGCTGCACTGGATACACGACTACAGAGGTTCTTGAGGTAACCCTAGGAGCATGCATGTGTTGGCTACGGTAACTAAGCGGGTAGAATGGGTATGTATGCTACGCTACCAACACTCGCTATGCAGCAACAGAGGTTCTTGAGGTACCCCTAGGACCATGCATGCGTTGGCTATGGTAGCTACACGGTTACAATGGGTATATATGCTACGCTACCAACACTGGCTACACAGCTACAGAGGTTCTTGAGGTACCCCTAGGAGCATGTATGCATTTGCTACGGTAGCTACACTGGCTTTGCAGCTACAGAGGTTCTGGATGTAAGCCCAGGACCATACGTACTGTGGCCCCGCTAGCTGCACTGCCTACGCGTCTAGAGAGGTTCTTGAGGTACCCCTAGGGCCAAGCATGCGGTGGCTACTCTACCTACACTGGCTTTGCGGCTACAGAGGTTCTGGATGTAAGCCCAGGACCATACATACTGTGGGCCCGATAGCTGCACTGGCTACGCAGCTACAGAGGTTCTTGAGGTACCCCTTGGAGCATGCATGCGTTTGCTACACTAGCTACCCTGGCTTTGCAGCTACCGAGGTTCTGCATGTAAGCCCAGGACCGTACATACTGTGGCCTCGATAGCTTCACTAGATACACGACTACAGAGGTTCTTGAGCATGGCTACGCTACCTACTTGCAGAGGTTCTGGATGTTAGGCCAGGACCATACATACTGTGGCCCCGATAGCTGCACTGGATACACGACTACAGAGGTTCTTGAGGTAACCCTAGGAGCACAGCGGGAGTGAAGCGGGTACAATGGGTATGTATGCTGCGCTACCAACACTGGCTACGCAGCTACAGAGGTTCTTGAGGTACCCCTAGGACCATGCATGCGGTGGCTACGCTACCTACACTGGCTTTGCAGCTACAGAGGTTCTGGATGTAAGCCCAGGACCATACATACTGTGGGCCCGATAGCTGCACTGGATACATGCATGCATGCGTTGGCTACGCTACCTACCCTGGCTTTGCGGCTGCAGAGGTTCTGGATGTAAGCCCAGGACCATATATACTGTGGCCCCGATAGCTGCACTTGCTACGAGGCTACAGAGGTTCTTGAGGTACCCCTAGGAGCATGCATGCGTTTGCTACGCTAGCTATCCTGGCTTTGCGGCTACCGAGGATCTGGATGTAAGCCCAGGACCGTACATACTGTGGCCCCGATAGCTACACTGGATACACGACTACAGAGGTTCTTGAGCATGAGGTTCTAGGAGCATGCATGCGTTTACTTCGGTAGATACGCTGGTATAATGGGTATGTATGCTACGCTACCAACACTGGCTACACAGCTAGAGAGGTTCTGGAGGTAAGCCAAGGAGCATACATTCGGTGGTCACGATAGCTACACTGGCTACGCGGCTACAGAGGTTTTTGTGGTACCCCCAGGACCATGCATGCGGTGGCCACGCTACCTACTTGCAGGGGTTCAGGATGTAAGCCCAGGACCATACATACTGTGGCCCCGATAGCTGCACTGGATACATGGTACCCCTACAGCCCTAGGAGCATGCATGCGTTGGCTACGGTAGCTACACTGGCTTTGTAGCTACAGAGGTTCTAAATGTAAGCCTATGACCATACATACTGTGGCCCCAATAGCTGCACTGGATACACGACTACAGAGGTTCTTGAGGTACCCCTAGGAGCATGCATGCGTTGGATACGCTAGCTACCCTGGCTTTGCGGCTACCGAGGTTCTGGATGTAAGCCCAGGACTGTACATATTGTGGCCCCGATAGCTACACTGGATACACGACTACAGAGGTTCTTGAGCATGAGGTTCTAGAATTCGAAGAATGCATACGTTGACTTCGGTAGCTACGCTCGTATAATGGGTATGTATGCTACGCTACCAACACTGGCTACACAGCTAGAGAGGTTCTGGAGGTAAGCCAAGGAGCATACATGCGGTGGCCCCGATAGCTACACTGGATACACGACTACAGAGGTTCTTCAGCATGAGGTTCTAGAAGCATGCATGCGTTGACTTCGGTAGCTATGCGGGTACAATGGGTATGTATGCTACGCTACCAACACTAGCTACACAGCTAGAGAGGTTCTGGAGGTAAGCCGAGGAGCATACATGCGGTGGTCACGATAGCTACACTGGCTACGCGGCTAAAGAGGTTCTTAGAGTACCCCTAGGAGCATGCATGCGTTGACTTCAGTAGCTACGCAGGTAAAATGGGTATGTATGCTACGCTACCAACACTGGCTACACAGCTAGAGAGGGTCTGGATGTAACCCTAGAACCATACATACTGTGGCCCCGATAGCTGCACTGGATACAGGGTACCCCTAGGAGAATGCATGCATTGGCTAGGTAGCTACAATGGCTTTGCAGCTACAGAGGTTCTAAATGTAAGCCTATGACCTTACATACTGTGGCCCTGATAGCTGCACTGGATACATGACTACACAGGTTCTTGAGGTAACCCTAGGAGCATGCATGTGTTGGCTACGGTAACTAAGCGGGTACAATGGGTATTTATGCTACACTACCAACACTGGCTACGCGGCTACAGAGGTTCTTGAGCTAACCCAAGGAGCACAGCGGGAGCGAATCGGGTACGCAACCAACACTGGCTACGCGGCTACAGAGGTTCTTGAGGTACCCCTAGGACCATGTCTGCGGTGTTTATGCTACCTACACTGTCTTTGCAGCATCAGAGTTTCTAAATGTAAGCCTATGACCATACATATTGTGTCCCCAATAGCTGCACTGCCTACGCGTCTAGAGAGGTTCTTGAGGTAACCCTAGGATCATGCATGCGTTGGCTACGGTAGCTACACTGGCTTTGCGGCTACAGAGGTTCTGGATGTAAGCCGAGGACCATACTGTACATACTGTGGCCCCGATAGCTGCACTGCCTACGCGTCTAGAGAGGTTCTTGAGGTAACCCTAGGAGCATGCATGCGTTGGCTACGGAAGCTACACTGGCTTTGTAGCTACAGAGGTTCTAAATGTTAGCCTATGACCATACATACTGTGGCCCCAATAGCTGCACTGGATACACGACTACAGAGGTTCTTGAGGTACCCCTAGGAGCATGCATGCGTTGGCTACGCTAGCTACTTTGGCTATGCGGCTACCGAGGTTCTTGATGTAAGTCCAGGACCGCACATACTGTGGCCCCGATAGCTACACTGGATACACGACTACAGAGGTTCTTGAGCATGAGGTTCTAGAAGCATGCATGCGTTGACTTCGGTAGCTATGCGGGTACAATGGGTATGTATGCTACGCTACCAACACTGGCTACACAGCTAGAGAGGTTCTGGATGTAACCCTAGAACCATACATACTGTGGCCCCGATAGCTGCACTGGATACAGGGTACCCCTAGGAGAATGCATGCATTGGCTAGGTAGCTTCACTGGCTTTGCAGCTACAGAGGTTCTAAATGTAAGCCTATGACCTTACATACTGTGGCCCCGATAGCTGCACTGGATACATGACTACACAGGTTCTTGAGGTAACCCTAGGAGCATGCATGTGTTGGCTACGGTAACTAAGCGGGTACAATGGGTATGTATGCTACACTACCAACACTGGCTACGCGGCTACAGAGGTTCTTGAGCTAACCCAAGGATCACAGCGGGAGCGAAGCGGGTACGCAACCAACACTGGCTACGCGGCTATAGAGGTTCTTGAGGTACACCTAGGACCAAGCTTGCGGTGGCTACGCTACCTACACTGGCCTTGCGGCTACAGAGGTTCTGGATGTAAGCCCAGGACCATACGTACTGTGGCCCCGATAGCTGCTCTGCCTACGCGTCTAGAGAGGTTCTTGAGGTAACCCTAGGAGCATACATGCGTTGGCTACGCTAGCTACACTGGATATGCAGCTAAAGAGGTTTTGGAAGTAAGCCCAGGACCATATATACTGTGGCCCCGATAGCTGCACTGGCTAGGCGGCTACAGAGGTTCTTGAGGTACCCTTAGGCCCATGCATGCGATGGTCACAATAGCTACACTGGCTACGCGGATACAGAGGTTCTTGAGGTATCCCTAGGACCATGCATGCGTTGGCTATGGTAGCTACGCGGTTACAATGGGTATATATGCTACGCTACCAACACTGGCTACACAGCTACAGAGGTTCTTGAGGTACCCCTAGGACCATGTATGCGGTGGCTATGCTACGTACACTGTCTTTGCAGCATCAGAGTTTCTAAATGTAAGCCTATGACCATACATACTGTGGCCCCGATAGCTGCATTGGATACATGACTACACAGGTTCCTGAGGTAACCCGAGGAGCACAGCGGGAGCGAAGCGGGTACAATGGGTATGTATACTACGCTACCAACACTGGCTACGCGGCTACAGAGGTTCTTGAGGTACCCCTAGGACCATGAATGCGGTGGCTACGCTACCTACACTGGATTTGCGGCAAAAGAAGTTCTGAATGTAAGCCCAGGAGCATACATACTGTAGGCCCGATAGCTGCACTGGCTACACGGCTACAGAGATTCTTGAGGTAACCCTAGGAGCATGCATGCGTTGGCTAAGCTAGCTACACTGGCTATGCAGCTAGAGAGGTTCTGGGGGAGCCCAGGAGCATGCGATAGTCAAGATAGCTACACTGGCTACGCGGCTATAGAGGTTCTTGAGGTACCCCTAGGGCCAAGCATGCGGTGGCTACGCTACCTACACTGGCTTTGCGGCTACAGAGGTTCTGGATGTAAGCCGAGGACCATACTGTACATAGCTGCACTGCCTACGCGTCTAGAGAGGTTCTTGAGGTAACTCTAGGAGCATGCATGCGTTGGCTACGCTAGCTACACTGGCTATGCAGCTAAAGAGGTTCTGGATGTAACCCCAGGACCATATATACTGTGGCCCCGATAGCTGCACTGGCTACGCGGCTACAGAGGTTCTTGAGGTACCCTTAGGCCCATGCATGCGGTGGCTTCTCTACCTAAACTGGCTTTGCGGCTACAGAGGTTCTTGAGGTAAGCCCAGGGGCATATATGCGATGGTCACGATAGCTACACTGGCTACGCGAATACAGAGGTTCTTGAGGTAACCCTAAGAGCACAGCGGGAGTGAAGCCGGTACAATGGGTATGTATGCTACGCAGCCAACACTGGCTACGCGGCTACAGAGGTTCTTGAAGTACCCCTAGGACCATGCATGCGGTGGCTACGCTACATACACTGGATTTGCGGCTACAGAAGTTCTGGATGTAAGCCCAGGAGCATTACTGTAGGCCCGATAGCTGCACTGGCTATGCAGCTAGAGAGGTTCTGGAGGTAAGCCAAGGAGCATATATGCGATGGTCAAGATAGCTACACTGGATACGCGGCTATAGAGGTTCTTGAGGTACCCCTAGGGCCAATCATGCGGTGGCTACGCTACCTACACTGGCTTTGCGGCTACAGAGGTTCTGGATGTAAGCCCAGGACCATACATACTGTGGCCCCGCTACCTTCACTGCCTATGCGTCTAGAGAGGTTCTTGAGGTACCCCTAGGGCCAAGCATGCAGTGGCTACGCTAACTACACTGGCTTTGCGGCTACAGAGGTTCTGGATGTAAGACTAGGACCATACATACTGTGGCCCAGATAGCTGCACTGGATACGCGGCTACGGAGGTTCTTAAGGTAACCCTAGGAGCATACATGCGTTGGCTACGGTAGCTACTCGGGTACAATGGGTATGTATGCTACGCTTACAACACTGCCTACGCGGCTACAGAGGTTCTTGAGGTACCATTAGGACCATGGATGCGGTGGCTATGCTACCTACACGGTCTTTGCAGCATCAGAGGTTCTAAATGTAAGCCTATTACCATACATGCTGTGGCCCCGATAGCTGCACTGGATACACGACTACACAGGTTCTTGAGGTAACCCTAGGAGCACAGCGGGAGCGAAGCGGGTACAATGGGTATTATGCTACGCTACCAACAATGGCTACGCGGCTACAGAGGTTCTTGAGGTACCCCTAGGAGCACAGCGGGAGCGAAGCGGGTACAATGGGTATTATGCTACGCTACCAACACTGCCTACGCGGCTACAGAGGTTCTTGAGGTACCATTAGGACCATGGATGCGGTGGCTATGCTACCTACACGGTCTTTGCAGCATCAGAGGTTCTAAATGTAAGCCTATTACCATACATGCTGTGGCCCCGATAGCTGCACTGGATACACGACTACACAGGTTCTTGAGGTAACCCTAGGAGCACAGCGGGAGCGAAGCAGGTACAATGGGTATTATGCTACGCTACCAACAATGGCTACGCGGCTACAGAGGTTCTGGATGTAAGCCCAGGACCGTACATAATGTGGCCCCGATAGCTACACTGGATACACGACTACAGAGGTTCTTGAGCATGAGGTTCTAGAATTCGAAGAATGCATGCGTTGACTTCGGTAGCTACGCGGGTACAATGGGTATGTATGCTACGCTACCGACACTGGCTACACAGCTAGAGAGGTTCTAGAGGTAAGCCGAGGAGCATACATGCGGTGGTCACGATAGCTACACTGGCTACGCGGCTAAAGAGGTTCTTGAAGTACCCCTAGAAGCATGCATGCGTTGACTTCGGTACCTACGCAGGTACAATGGGTATGTATGCTACGCTACCAACACTGGCTACGCGGCTACAGAGGTTCTTGAGGTAAGCCCAGGAGCATATATGCGATGGTCACGATATCTACACTGGCTACGCGGCTACAGAGGTTCTTGAGGTACCCCTAGGACCATGCATGCGGTGGCTACGCTAGCTACCCTGGCTTTGTGGCTACCGAGGTTCTGGATGTAAGCCCAGGACCGCACATAATGTGGCCCCGATAGCTACACTGGATACACGACTACAGAGGTTCTTGAGCATTAGGTTCTAGAATTCGAAGCATGCATGCGTTGACTTCGGTAGCTACGCGGGTACAATGGGTATGTATGATACGCTACCAACACTGGCTACACAGCTAGAGAGGGTCTGAAGGTAAGCCGAGGAGCATACATGCAGTGGTCACGATAGCTACACTGGCTACGCGGCTAAAGAGGTTCTTGAAGTACCCCTAGGAGCATGCATGCGTTGACTTCGGTAGCTACGCTGGTATAATGGGTATGTATGCTACGCTACCAACACTCGCTACGCAGCTACAGAGGTTCTTGAAGTACCCCTAGGAGCATGCATGCGTTGACTTCGGTAGCTACGCTGGTATAATGGGTATGTATCCTACGCTACCAACACTCGCTACGCAGCTACAGAGATTCTTGAAGTACCCCTAAGAGCATGCATGCGTTGACTTAGGTAGCTATACGGGTACAATGGGTATGTATGCTACGCTACCAACACTGGCTACACAGCTACAGAGGTTCTGGATGTAAGCCCAGGACCGTACATACTGTGGCCCCGATAGCTGCACTGGATACATGGTACCCCTACAGCCCTAGGAGCATGCATGCGTTGGCTACGGTAGCTACACTGGCTTTGCAGCTACAGAGGTTCTAAATGTAAGCCTATGACCATACATACTGTGGCCCCGATAGCTGCACTGGATACACGACTACAGAGGTTCTTGAGGTAACCCTAGGAGCATGCATGTGTTGGCTACGCTAGCTACACTGGCTAAGTGGCTATGCAGCTAAAGAGGTTCTGGATGTAACCCCAGGACCATATATACTGTGGCCCCGATAGCTGCACTGGCTACGCGGCTACGGAGGTTCTTGAGGTAACCTTAGGAGCATGCATGCGTTGGCTACGCTAGCTACACTGGCTATGCAGCTAAAGAGGTTCTGGATGTAACCCCAGGACCAAATATACTGTTGCCCCGATAGCTGCACTGGCTACGCGGCTACAGAGGTTCTTGAGGTACCCTTAGGCCCATGCATGCGGTGGCTTCTCTACCTACACTGGCTTTGCGGCTACAGAGGTTCTGGAGGTAAGCCCAGGAGCATATATGCGATGGTCAAGATAGCTACACTGGCTACGCGGCTATAGAGGTTCTTGAGGTACCCCTAGGGCCAAGCATGCGGTAGCTACGCTACCTACACTGGCTTTGCGGCTACAGAGGTTCTGGATGTAAGACTAGGACCATACATACTGTGGCCCCAATAGCTGCACTGGATACGCGGCTACGGAGGTTCTTAAGTTAACCTTAGGAGCATTCATGCGTTGGCTACTGTAGCTACTCGGGTACAATGGGTATGTATGCTACGCTACCAACACTAGCTTCGCGGCTACAGAGGTTCTTGAGGTACCATTAGGACCATGCCTGCGGTGGCTATTCTACCTACACTGGCTTTGCAGCATCAGATGTTCTAAATTTAAGCCTATGACCATACATACTGTGGCCCCGATAGCTGCACTGGATATACGACTACAGAGGTTCTTGAGGTAACCCTAGGAGCACAGCGGTAGCGAAGCGGGTACAATGGGTATGTATGCTACGCTACCAACACTAGCTACGCGGCTACAGAGGTTCTTGAGGTACCATTAGGACCATGCTTGCGGTGGCTATTCTACCTACACTGGCTTTGCAGCATCAGATGTTCTAAATTTAAGCCTATGACCATACATACTGTGGCCCCGATAGCTGCACTGGATACAGGGTACCCCTAGGAGAATGCATGCATTGGCTAGGTAGCTACAATGGCTTTGCAGCTACAGAGGTTCTAAATGTAAGCCTATGACCTTACATACTGTGGCCCCGATAGCTGCACTGTATACATGACTACACAGGTTCTTGAGGTAACCCTAGGAGCATGCATGTGTTGGCTACGGTAACTAAGCGGGTACAATGGGTATTTATGCTACACTACCAACACTGGCTACGCGGCTACAGAGGTTCTTGAGTCAACCCAAGGAGCACAGCGGGAGCGAATCGGGTACGCAACCAACACTGGCTACGCGGCTACAGAGGTTCTTGAGGTACCCCTAGGACCATGTCTGCGGTGGCTATGCTACCTACACTGTCTTTGCAGCATCAGAGTTTCTAAATGTAAGCCTATGACCATACATATTGTGGCCCCAATAGCTGCACTGCCTACGCGTCTAGAGAGGTTCTTGAGGTAACCCTAGGAGCATGCATGCGTTGGCTACGGTAGCTACACTGGCTTTGCGGCTACAGAGGTTCTGGATGTAAGCCGAGGACCATACTGTACATACTGTGGCCCCGATAGCTGCACTGCCTACGCGTCTAGAGAGGTTCTTGAGGTAACCCTAGGAGCATGCATGCGTTGGCTACGGAAGCTACACTGGCTTTGTAGCTACAGAGGTTCTAAATGTAAGCCTATGACCATACATACTGTGGCCCCAATAGCTGCACTGGATACACGACTACAGAGGTTCTTGAGGTACCCCTAGGAGCATGCATGCGTTGGCTACGCTAGCTACCCTGGCTTTGCGGCTACCGAGGTTCTGGATGTAAGTCCAGGACCGCACATAATGTGGCCCCGATAGCTACACTGGATACACGACTACAGAGGTTCTTGAGCATGAGGTTCTAGAATTCGAAGCATGCATGCGTTGACTTCGGTAGCTACGCGGGTACAATGGGTATGTATGCTACGCTACCAACACTGGCTACACAGCTACAGAGGTTCTTGAGGTACCCCTAGGGCCAAGCATGCGGTGGCTATGCTACCTACACTGGCTTTGCGGCTACAGAGGTTCTTGATGTAAGCCGAGGACCATACTGTACATACTGTGGCCCCGATAGCTGCACTGCCTACGCGTCTAGAGAGGTTCTTGAGGAAACCCTAGGAGCATGCATGCGTTGGCTACGCTAGCTACACTGGCTTTGCGGCTACAGAGGTTCTGGATGTAAGCCGAGGAACATACAGTACATACTGTGGCCCCGATAGCTGCACTGCCTACACGTCTAGAGAGGTTCTTGAGGTACCCCTAGGGCCAAGCATGGGGTGGCTACTCTACCTACACTGGCTTTGCGGCTACAGAGGTTCTGGATGTAAGACTAGGACCATACATACTGTGGCCCCGATAGCTGCACTGGATACGAGGCTACGGAGGTTGTTGAGTTAACCCTAGGAGCACAGCGGGAGCGAAGCGGGTACAATGGGTATGTATGCTACGCTACCAACACTGGCTACGCGCTTACAGAGGTTCTTGAGGTAAGCCCAGGAGCATATATGCGATGGTCACGATAGCTACACTGGCTACGGCCACAGAAGTTCTTGAGGTACCCATAGGAGCATGTATGCGTTTGCTACGCTAACTGCCCTGGCTTTGCGGCTGCTGAGGTTCAGGATGTAAGCCCAGGACCATATATACTGTGGCCCCGATAGCTGCACTGGACACACGACTACAGAGGTTCTTGAGGTAACCCTAGGAGCATGCATGCGTTTGCTTCGGTAGCTATTCGGGTACAATGGGTATGTATGCTACGCTACCAACACTGGGTACACAGCTACAGAGGTTCTGATGTAAGCCCAGGACCATACATACTGTGGCCCCGATCGCTGCACTGGATACATGGTACCCCTACAGCTCTAGGAGCATGCATGCGTTGGCTACGGTAGCTACACTGGCTTTGCAGCTACAGAGGTTCTAAATGTAAGCCTATGACCATACATACTGTGGTCCAGATAGCTGCACTGGATACACGACTACAGAGGTTCTTGAGGTAACCCTAGGAGCATGCATGTGTTGGCTACGGTAACTAAGCGGGTAGAATGGGTATGTATGCTACGCTACCAACACTCGCTATGCAGCAACAGAGGTTCTTGAGGTACCCCTAGGACCATGCATGCGTTGGCTATGGTAGCAACGCGGTTACAATGGGTATATATGCTACGCTACCAACACTGGCTACACAGCTACAGAGGTTCTTGAGGTACCCCTAGGAGCATGTATGCATTTGCTACGGTAGCTACACTGGCTTTGCAGCTACAGAGGTTCTGGATGTAAGCCCAGGACCATACGTACTGTGGCCCCGCTAGCTGCACTGCCTACGCGTCTAGAGAGGTTCTTGAGGTACCCCTAGGGCCAAGCATGCGGTGGCTACTCTACCTACACTGGCTTTGCGGCTACAGAGGTTCTGGATGTAAGACTAGGACCATACATACTGTGGCCCCGATAGCTGCACTGGATACGAGGCTACGGAGGTTCTTGAGGTACCCCTAGGAGCATGCATGCGTTGGCTACGCTAGCTACCCTGGCTTTGCGGCTACCGAGGTTCTGGATGTAAGTTCAGGACCGCACATAATGTGGCCCCGATAGCTACACTGGATACACGACTACAGAGGTTCTTGAGCATGAGGTTCTAGAATTCGAAGCATGCATGCGTTGACTTCGGTAGCTACGCGGGTACAATGGGTATGTATGCTACGCTACCAACACTGGCTACAGAGGTTCTTGAGGTAACCCTAGGAGCATGCATGTGTTGGCTACGGTAACTAAGAGTGTACAATGGGTATGTATGCTACGCTACCAACACTCGCTACACAGCTACAGAGGTTCTTGAGGTACCCCTAGGACCATGCATGCGTTGGCAACGGTAGCTACCTGGTGTCTATGGGTATGTATGCTACGCTACCAACACTGGCTACACAGCTACAGAGGTTCTTGAGGTACCCCTAGGGCCAAGCATGCGGTGGCTATGCTACCTACACTGGCTTTGCGGCTACAGAGGTTCTTGATGTAAGCCGAGGAACATACAGTACATACTGTGGCCCCGATAGCTGCACTGCCTACGCGTCTAGAGAGGTTCTTGAGGTAACCCTAGGAGCATGCATGCGTTGGCTACGCTAGCTACACTGGCTTTGCGGCTACAGAGGTTCTGGATGTAAGCCGAGGACCATACTGTACATACTGTGGCCCCGATAGCTGCACTACCTACGCGTCTAGAGAGGTTCTTGAGGTAACCCTAGGAGCATGCATGCGTTGGCTACGCTAGCTACACTGGCTATGCAGCTAAAGAGGTTCTTGATGTAAGCCCAGGACCATACGTACTGTGGCCCCGCTAGCTGCACTGCCTACGCGTCTAGAGAGGTTCTTGAGGTACCCCTAGGGCCAAGCATGCGGTGGCTACTCTACCTACACTGGTTTTGCGGCTACAGAGGTTCTGGATGTAAGACTAGGACCATACATACTGTGGCCCCGATAGCTGCACTGGATACGAGGCTACGGAGGTTGTTGAATTAACCCTAGGAGCACAGCGGGAGCGAAGCGGGTACAATGGGTATGTATGCTACGCTACCAACACTGGCTACGCGCTTACAGAGGTTCTTGAGGTAAGCCCAGGAGCATATATGCGATGGTCACGATAGCTACACTGGCTACACGGCCACAGAAGTTCTTGAGGTACCCTTGAGGAGCATGTATGCGTTTGCTACGCTAACTACCCTGGCTTTGCGGCTGCTGAGGTTCAGGATGTAAGCCCAGGACCATATATACTGTGGCCCCGATAGCTGCACTGGCTACGAGGCTACAGAGGTTCTTGAGGTACCCCTATGAGCATGCATGCGTTGGCTACGCTAGCTACCTTGGCTTTGCGGCTACCAAGGTTCCGGATGTAAGCCAAGGACCGTACATACTGTGGTCCCGATAGCTACACTGGATACACGACTACAGAGGTTCTTGAGCATGAGGTTCTAGAAGCATGCATGCGTTGACTTCGGTAGCTACGCGGGTACAATGGGTATGTATGCTACGGTACCAACACTGGCTACACAGCTAGAGAGGTTCTGGAGGTAAGCCGAGAAGCATACATGCGGTGGTCACGATAGCTACACTGGCTACGCGGCTAAAGAGGTTCTTTAAGTACCCCTAGGAGCATGCATGGGTTGACTTCGGTAGCTACGCTGGTATAATGGGTATGTATGCTACGCTACCAACACTGGCTACACAGCTAGAGAGGTTCTGGAGGTAAGCCGAGGAGCATACATGCGGTGGTCACGATAGCTACACTGGCTACGCGGCTACAGAGGTTTTTGTGGTACCCCCAGGACCATGAATGCGGTGGCCACGCTACCTACTTGCGGGGGTTCAGGATGTAAGCCCAGGACCATACAAACTGTTGCCCCGATAGCTGCACTGGACACACGACTACAGAGGTTCTTGAGGTAACCCTAGGAGCATGCATGCGTTTGCTTCGGTAGCTATTCGGGTACAATGGGTATGTATGCTACGCTACCAACACTGGGTACACAGCTACAGAGGTTCTGATGTAAGCCCAGGACCATACATACTGTGGCCCCGATCGCTGCACTGGATACATGGTACCCCTACAGCCCTAGGAGCATGCATGCGTTGGCTACGGTAGCTACACTGGCTTTGCAGCTACAGAGGTTCTAAATGTAAGCCTATGACCATACATACTGTGGTCCAGATAGCTGCACTGGATACACGACTACAGAGGTTCTTGAGGTAACCCTAGGAGCATGCATGTGTTGGCTACGGTAACTAAGCGGGTAGAATGGGTATGTATGCTACGCTACCAACACTCGCTATGCAGCAACAGAGGTTCTTGAGGTACCCCTAGGACCATGCATGCGTTGGCTATGGTAGCTACACGGTTACAATGGGTATATATGCTACGCTACCAACACTGGCTACACAGCTACAGAGGTTCTTGAGGTACCCCTAGGAGCATGTATGCATTTGCTACGGTAGCTACACTGGCTTTGCAGCTACAGAGGTTCTGGATGTAAGCCCAGGACCATACGTACTGTGGCCCCGCTAGCTGCACTGCCTACGCGTCTAGAGAGGTTCTTGAGGTACCCCTAGGGCCAAGCATGCGGTGGCTACTCTACCTACACTG
>CAIIXF020000361.1:0-20000 GCA_903813345.2 Owenia fusiformis | reverse complement strand
GGTAGTGTATGTGTTGATACACACAAGTACGCTGACGCGCTAAAGAATTTCTACGAAGCGCGAGACATGTTCAAGAAAATATATGGTCATAATTCTCATCCTGATTTTCAAAAAGTACTTCGTGCTATTAACTCAACAGAACAAATATTGAGGAGATGCATATCCATTATGTTCTCGGCTATGAACATGTAGACATCGATTTATTTCTAAAATGGTTCCAGCAAATGCTATTTAGAGGTTGTCCATTGGGTCTACGTCAATGTCAGTATTCTTTAAGTTGTACACAAATCATTTTACTCGATTTAGATATATTTATACTATCTTACCGTATGAAGGCTACACTTTACGATGGTAAACCATCAGTACTTCCAAACGTTCATTTTATCATGATGTCGGGAATATAAAGTCAGCACGTGTCTGTTTTCGCGGCAAAACTTATTGAATTTTCAGAGATGAAATTTTACCTCACGTGAAATGACGTGTGTGGTTGAAATAATTTGCAGCGAAATACGATTTTCTAAATAAAAACGAAACCCTGGCTTTCAAAAATGAGTTATTTACTCTTTTTGAGCCAATTGTTGCTAATTGATGCTATTTTCATCAATCTTGCGAATGGTATAATATCACTTGCAAGCGTATAACCGGTTTTCGTTATTGGTTTATTTACCGCAGGCTCCAGGTGTCTTTTAATAAATACTCATTTATTTCTTTAAATCATTAAATACATTTACATAGTTAATCACGGCGTAATCGCCCATAAAGGGCATTTCTACTGCCGCTTTAAGTGAATTGAAATACAATATAATTTTATTGAATCATATTCATAGTTAGTATAAAAATATATAAAATTCAAATACAACCTGTTTTACTGCCTGCCTGTACCCCCGTTGGTGCCCTGAAATTGAATTACTGTTTTGATTGTTTAATTGTGTTCAATAAAATTTATAACTGCCTTAAAGATTTTGGAATTGTTTTCATTTGTCAAATCCTTGTCGCCAAAAAGTAGGAAATTTGTCTTATTTTTTAATGTTTTGTATTTGGTAACATCTAAGTTTAGTTCACGTTTAACCACCGCTAGCGCATTTGTTTCTCTCAGAGGGCAGGACAAGAGTTTATGTTGTGCTGTCTCTCGAGCTCCACAGTCACAATATGGATCGTTAATGAAAGAGAAATTATGGTCAAAAAGATCGGATTTAAAATATCGATTTACTCTTATCTTATTTAGTATAATTTCGTCTTTTCTATCAAGATTCTGTATGTAGGAGGTTGAAATTGTAGGTTCCATGTTATTAGTGAGATGATCGTTTAGTTGTTTTTTGAAAAGTGAGAAGCTGTTTGTTTCCTTATGGTCTCTAGGAAGACGGTTCCACAAGGTTATCATTGAGCAAACTGTTCCCGTTTCCATTTTTTTACTAATTGAGGCTAGTAATTTGTAGTCGTTGGTTGTTCTAAGAACTCGCGTCTGAGGTGATTTATATCGTTCGAAAATCCGTTTAACGTAAGATGGTGCCGAATTGTTATGAATCTTGAACATAACGCGCAATTTATGTTCATCCCGTCTATTTTGAAGATTATCCCAATTTAATAATTCAAGGGTTTTTTCTGTGCTTGCTCCTTGCATAACACCAGAACAAATAACAGCTGCCCTATAATGTAGCTTGTCTAACTGGGCTAGGCTGGTAGCTGGAGCAGCGTCATAAATGATATCACAATAGTCCAGATGTGACAGGATAAAGGAAGAGTAAATTTTTTCCAGGTGTTTGGAATTTAATCTATGCTTAAGTGCCGTAAGTGGATTTAATAATTTTTGAACTTTACCTTCTAGATATTCAATATGGGTTTTGAAAGTTAACTTTTCATCAAGAATTAGACCGAGGTGCTTATGATGTTTAATTTGATCTATTGGAGTGTCGTTGAAAACAAACTTAGGATATGTTCTCTCAATTGGTCTATTTGTTTTAAAGATCAACTCGTGACTTTTTTGTGGTGCGAAAGTTAGTCCCCATTTCTGGGACCACATTTGGATATGAATTAAGTCATTTTCCAGGTGTCTGGAACCCAGTAAGTATTTAAATTGCGACCTAATAAAGCAATGGGTAGTCAAATTATCTGTTTTTAAAATTTAAATCACAGTACCCATCGTCATTTAAAAACAATTTACTTAAAATTAATTTTGAAAATTGCATTGCGTAAATTGATTGAAATAAATACGTGAAATAAAGTACTCGAAAGTGGATAAGAAGATAAATCATGTCTAATTTCGAAACTATGTGCAATATTTTTATATCGTGGTCTAAGATTTTTTACTAAGGTCAATTTTTCTGAGCTGCCAGCTTAATATTTGGTTAACACCTTCTTTGACATACCTATTTTTATAAAATGGATGTATAAACTATTAGTCCACTATGTTGGCTGCAAAAGCTTTTAAATTATTAAATGCTCTACTGAAGCCAAGAATTCATGTGGTTTGATCTGTAAAAATGTTCACTGTAATATTTTTCTTACAAACAGAATGTGATTGTTTTACCCCTCGGAATTCTAGATTGTTACATATAATCAAAGCTGGCGTTTTGAATTGTATAAAGGAATCAAAATATGGCATCATCTGATATTTGGAAAACATGAGTAAGATAAAAAAATTGAACTCTAGTTTCGAACGTGCTATCGTAAAAAAAACAATAACAACTTCAGCAAAATGAAACTAAAATTTCTTGTTGTTTGTGTCAGTTGACTAAAAGTATTGTTTATGGTGTTTAACTTACCCTATGGTGGATCAGACTTTATTGTCATATATAGTCAGAAAGTTAAAATGTCATATTTGCTCTATTCTATCACTTACAAACATATTGACCTTTTTATTACACCATTTCAGTTGTGAATCTCTAAAAGTAAGCTCTTTAATTTTGATTTGAGATATCTTAGATGTAAAAATCGTTTTGATATTAGTTAATTTTTAGAATCTTCTTCTTCCGAAGTTATGAAATTTAGGATATTCTAAGACTAAAATAGAATGTTCCCGCGGTAGTATTATATACATTGTCATGTCGCTGCATTCTATTTGAGTGTCTCCTGATATGTCAAGTCTTAAGAACATCGTTTATCATATTTGATTTATAATTCTCTGTCAATGTTTCAAGTGTTTTCAGTTATTTATGCATTTATAAGTCAGACATGAAATACAGTGCAAGATAACGAAATTACATTTATGAGTAACCGTAAATATCCCTCATGATCGGACAATTTTATTTTCAATTTAAAGAAAGAACACATAAAGGTGTATTCACCACTAGGTGTTTTTTGCAAGGCATTGACAATTCAAATAAAACTTTAATGTTTTGAGCTTACGGAGCACATCGGATGTCTTGTTAATATGTTTTTTTCTTTTTGTTTAATTTCATTAATATTTACTAATCAACATCTGTCACTTCTATCGTCAGTACAATTGAGAGTATTCGTGCAGCCATTAAGACTTTTATTGTGTACCATGATTAAATAAATATTACATTCTTCAAAAATATTTGCTATTGAATATACTATTATTCAGTAACTAATTGTATATTAAAGTGTGGGAAAATGTTTCAGAATTTGACATATGTATATATATGAATGTACTCTAAAGAATGAATTAGGAATGAGGAAATCCCAATAAAATATCTTATTACAAAATAAGTTCCCTAAAGATAGATAGGATTTGCCCTTAATAAAAGTTAGCTCAATGTATGCTAACCCTTGATTTGGATTTCATGAAACAAATATGTTATATTAGAATGTATGATTTGCACCCAGATTTCAATATCTTTTCAGCAAAAGATTCACCAAAAACTATTTAAAAATCGTTTAACTTTTGTATTTTCGAAAAATGGAGGTATTTGAAATGATGTCAATTTATTTTTTCCAGCCCTAAAAATAGTTTTTTTTTCTTTACAATGTACATATTATAAAAAACAATTCAACCATAAGGAGACTTAAACACTCAATGGGGTATTAGGGTTGCCAAACTTTTGGATGGGTGTAAATTGTATGTATGACAAATACAAAAATGTTTTTATGTGAGGTACACCAATGAAGGGGGAGATTTTTGGATAGCATAAAAGATATAACCCCTGGTCACCAAATCCTGGCTACGCCACTGTAACATAGACAAGTAGGATAATCCTTCAAAGCCTTAAAATAAGGGAGCTTAATATTTTACTGACCCCGAGCAAAAAGCTCGGAGAGCTCTGATATCATGCATTGCAAATTCTAGGTTTAACAGAATTTTGACTCGGGCTGTTACCATGGAAACGGACGCTGTAAATAACTCCCACTTTTAACGAGCGTTAATACGATAAAATATGTATTCTCATATATATCTTTTTTGTTTTCTTTCAGATAACTATAATATGGATATCAAATAAAAGCTCATGATGGCATCTTTACAACGATGTATGAAATATGCAAATTAGCTCATTTACTTAACCATTGCGATTCATAACTGACAATTTTTAAAATATTTTGAAATAAAACGATGGTAGTTTTTGTCAAAAGTAATATCTACCAAAAAACAAACAATGAGAAATAACATTAGAACAGAAAAGAAAATAACACTGGAAGTCATTTTGGGAGTCATTGTCAATGTTCCTTTACCTTTGAGAATACTCTTCTAAACAATAAATTTGCATTACGGGGATGATATGGATATCAACCCGATATCATCCCGCTTATTCTAATATCATCCCAATATTAGTCTTGATCCCAAATATGTGATTTTTCATTTGCCGTTACATACCTGATATTGCTTTGGCCATATGGTATGATACAAAAGAATACTATAAAAATGGTACTTTGTAATTAATCCCTTGGTATTTTGGAATGATATATCGTATTTTTATCCACTCATTGAAATTGATTTGTGATAATCATCCGTATATTGATATCATATTCATTCATATTCCTCCATTGGTTTATTTATAATAGAGTGACATTCCATCAAATATGGCCTTTGACTCTAAAGTTCCTAATCTGATTTTTGAAGTAAGCATAAGTTTTGTCTGAATATAGGAATAATTTCTTGCAAAAATCATATATGAGGGCCTACTTATTTCCTAAAATTGATTATCAAAGTCAAGAAGTAAAGAAGTCAGTCAGAAAATGCTTTCACGAATTATTATTACATATTTTTAAATATTGCACTGCTGATACAGAGAGTTTATTACGTGGATTAATGTATTTTATTGCGTTTGAGTCACGTAGTACGAATAAGCAAGAAAATGATTTCTGTTTGGTCGTTTAACGTTATGAAAATAGAACGGTAATTGTAAATGCAGTATTACTGAGTGAACGGTGTATGTATTAGTGAATAAGATCACTTCGGCTCTAAGCGGCGAGATAAACGGACGCACAAGTACTGAAGGAATTCTCGGAAAACAAATCCCAACGAACGGAAAATAAAATGAAGCAAAGAACAATCACTCTAAACAAATGTTTTCTATCAATTCAAATAAAAACAACTTAATTTGGAAGAAAAATGGGCACAAACAACAGTACATAGACAACAAAAGAATTGACGAGAAAGCGGAACATGCATTTGCAGAACAAACGGCCGTTGTATCGAGGCATGTATAGTCTAGAAAAGGGCAAGATGACCGCACAAACAATGATGGGGAAAACGAAAACAGACAAAGAAGCTTATCGATGGTTCAACAAAAAGAGGGAACCTTATTACGGCTGCGGAATTATGAAAAAACAATCTGCAAAGCGGGTATCACAAGAATCAAACTACACAATTAGGGGCACATCAAAGAGTGAAAAGATAAGTACTATTGTAAACCTTTTGGGATACTTTTAAAGAACATGCTAGTTTTTGGCATCAAATAGAAGAAAATGATAAAATTTAATGTAAATGACAAAGTTTAACATGGATATAAGAAAAGCTATCAAGTAATTTTAGAAGAATATATATGCTATGTCTTAAAGGATGTAAAACGCAGTACCAATAATAGGAAAAGGTGAAGTATTAATGATCTAATTAGGGGAATTGTAATATGTAGCTATACATGATAAGGGGGAATTGGAGTACCCATGAGAAAGGGGGATTACCCATGATAAAGCAATCATAGTATCACATATATGGGGTATTGTAGTACCCATGACATGGAAAGATTTAGCATAACAATCAAGGATATTGTAGTAAATACAAAAGCAACATTTTAGCTCTCAATATAATGGCAAGATAAAATAAATGACCTCAGAGAGTGGTACCTTGATAAAGGTGAGTGTGGTAACATTTATACTACACAAAACAGTCAAAACATGACAATATTGTACCCATTATATATTGAATGAAATATTTACTGTTGGTTAAGGAAGGTAGCGAAATATGAAGGTTAAGTACAAGGCTGAACTGAGACAAAAAATCAAAATTAAATAAGATTATATCAATGATAGCAGCTATTGGTAATTTTGACAGGTTGATGACAAAATGTTTATCTGTAGATATCAATGAAACTCAAAGTTGAGACTGCTACATGTATATTTACTGTCTTAAAATGCAGGAACAGAAATTAAATTTTGGGGATTCAAAATTTGACAAAACTGAACGGCAAGGTCTTATCAGAGTCTCCAAGAAATGGGCATCTTCAAAAAGATGCTAGTGATTCAGGTTGAGGGTTATTCAATATGTGAATCAAGAATTTCTTTCAAACATTTACAGAAACTGAATGAAAATGAGTGGATTGAACTTAAAAAAGGGTGTTCTGGTGGTGGTTAGATTAATTGCTGAACTTGTTTCAGAGAAGAGTCTCTAAAAATGGTTTACGGATAACAAAAATTTGGAAATTATTGTGAATATAGGTATCCCAAAACCGCATTTGCAAAGTCTAGCTGTTGAACTGTTCAACATCCTTTTTCTTGAGAAAATTGGTAGATTACGATGACTGTGGAATCAAAAAGGTAGTTTTTGACAAATTGAATAAGACACACGACTGACACACAGTTGATCGTTTTGAAAATCGAAACGCATTCACACAGAACCGGGGCTCAGATTTCAGCTATAAAAATTAAGAAATGCAGTCAAATATGTGCAATGCACAATAAGTTCAGTTACTGGTTGATAGTTCCAAAATGGCAATAAGCTATTTTTGGCCAAGTGTACACAATGGTACAACATTTCGCCCCTATATCAAACAAGTCCTTGAATACAATGTTTCAATACTTAACCGGGATTAAAAATGGAATCAATATTTCAAGAAACCCATTTCAGAGGTACGTGAATTGCATTGAAAATATGATATAATTGAAAGACAGAAATTTTACAAAATGTTAAACAGACAATAAGGAGATGTGAAACAAAATTTTTTGAGACCGTTTAGATTGTAGAAAAGGGCAACTCTTTAGAAACTATATAAGAAGGGAATTGAAGTGCCAAAGATAAATGGAACTATAGTACTCAAGAAAAGTGAATTTTGTAAAACATAATGATAAAGAAAATTTGAAGCGCCCAAGATAGGGGCTATAGTACTAGACATGATAAGAGAAATTGTAGTATAAAATGACCAGGTGAATTATAGTACCCATGATAATAATATTTGAAGTGCCCAAGCTAAAGGGAATTGTAATAACCATGATAAAGGGGATTATAGCATTTTCTTGATAAGGGGAATTGTAGAACCCATGGTGAGGGGAATTTTAGTACCCATGATACGGAGAATTGTAGTATATTCATGATAAATGGATTTATAGTACCCATGGTAAGGAGAATTATAGTACTCAAAATGAAGGGAATTATTAAACCCATAAAGGTAAATTTTTCCATGATGAGGGGAATTGTAGTACCCATGATGAGGGGAATTGTAGTACCCATGATAAGGAGAATTGTAGTATATTCATGATAAGTGAATTTATAGTACCCATGATAATGAAAATTGTAGAACCCGTAAAGCTAACTTTTACTGCCCATGATAAAAAGGGGAACTGTAGTATTTGAGACAAGGGGAATTGTATAATACCCATGATATGGGGAATTGTAGTACCAAAGAAAATGGAAAATATAGTACCAACGTTTAGGGGAATTGTAGCACCAAATATAAGGGGAATTGTAGTACCCAAGAGATGGGGAATTGTAGTACCCATAATAAGGGGAATTGTGGTACCCAAGAAGAGGGGAATTGTAGTACCCGAGATGAGGGGAATTGTAGTACCCGAGATGAGGGGAATTGTAGTACCCGAGATGAGGGGAATTGTAGTATCCGAGATGAGGGGAATTGTAGTACCCGAGATGAGGGGAATTGTAGTACCCGAGATGATGAGAATTGTAGTACCCATAGTATGGAAAAGCGAAGTGTTCACTATAAAGAAATTGTAAATAATTACTCGTCGTGGTAAGTTGTGGTTTCACAAGTGCAAATTTAGAACACATGCATAAGGAATTGAAGTAAAAGGTAAGCAGTTTTATGCGTAATACACAAAATAACAATAATTATATATGAAAAGCATATCTTCATTTCATAAGATTTATATAGGTTATATACATTTGCTAGGGAGATTTTAAGGTACAAAAGGCCGGACGGAGACATGTCTGTGAAAATCTCTGAAGTAATGATAGAGCTTTTACTTTTTATTGTAGAAAATAAGTTTACATACCAGATATCTGGATATGGCGCAATGTTAAAATGGCATATACTGTATTATGCATGTTTTTGTTGTCTTTGTAGTAAAATGAATTGAGTATATATGTTTGAATAGTACATATACTGGTTTTCAGTGGCTACCAAATCACTTAATGAAAAATGACAGCTTGAGCATCCAGATTTAATCACACAGCTTAAAGAGAAGCTTCCGGGTGTGATTAGGCAGCAAGCCCCAAGCACAATAGGGTGATACGGCAGTGCATTCAACAGATGGTCAACGTGGGCAAACAATTGCCCAGAAGTATGTATTTTATCAGCCAAAGCGGACCATGTTGCTCTTCATCAAACTCATTTGATACGAACTTCAAACATTTCTGCTTCAGTTATTACAGCAAACTACGCAATTTCAATGAGCTTTATCCATGTAACGTGTAGGTTCAGACAGTAGTGGAATCAGGCAAACGGACACTAGCGAAACCGACTCTAAGAAACCTACATTTACAACAAAAATGATACAGTTTGTTATCAGATCACATGTTAATTCAGATTTGGTAAAATTGAGAATTGCACTTGTCATAGTTTTTCACCAATGTTTGTATCGAGATAAGATATTCAAAAACAGCGTATAAAGAAGGTAGCGAGAGCATCATTGTAGCAACATGCTCAGATTTGTGTCCAGTTACTTCATAATATAAGGTTGTTTAAAAGAAGCAAAAGTAAGACTTTATAATGTAAGATAGTTCAAAAGAAGCAAACATGAGCATCGAAGATTCGTTTTTCATATTATATCACAAAATCATATGAGTTTAAGTTTAGTGATAGAGCTATAAGCTACACAACGTGCAGATAACTTATTACGAAGGCCTTTAAGACATGCGAATATGATGATAAGTTGTTTTGAATGCACTATTTAAGACCCAGCGGTGCAACAATGACCGCAAAGAAAGAGATCTCAGAATGGAGACTTTTAAAGATGGTTTTATTTAGCACACGTTGTAATAAAGGATTAAGTGTCTAAATGAATTTAGGGTAATAATAATTATAAAACTTGTATTTTAAGAATTTTGTATTTAAGGATCTTACTCAACAGTTTATGTAAATTACTGTGCTTAAGCACGCAGCCGCAGAGCCACATCCTAGTTAATGTTATGTTTTCTTAAGTGAAGGTTAGAATAGAAATGTATTTTATTTCGTTTGAGTCACGTAGTACGAATTAGCAAGAAAATGATTTCTATTTGGTCGTTTAACGTTATGAAAATAGAACGGTAATTGTAAATGCAGTATTACTGAGTGAACGGTGTATGTATTAGTGAATAAGATCACTTCGGCTCTAAGCGGCGAGATAAACTAAGTCTATGTCTTTAAAATGTTTATGAAAAATTTTCGGACAAACCTTTTTCCTTATAACCTCAATTTGTTGAGGATTTCAAAGATCTTTAGCATCATGTTCTCAACAGAATAATAATGGGCATTAATGAGTTTGTGATGCTAAAGATAGAAAAGGTTTTACAGGTGGTCGGAAAGTTTTTAATTTTGAAAATGAGATTTCTTATTACTATATTATCGAGAAAGCTCATCAATTGTCCATTATAAACATTTTTGTATATTTTCCAGCGGCGACGCAGCCGCAGAGCCACATTTTTGGCAACCAGCATGTATATACGATAACATTATTATATGTAAATAATACACTCGGTTTTTCTGCAGCAGCCACAGAGCCACATCCTAGTTAATGTTATGTTTTCTTAAGTGAAGGTCAGAATAGAATAATAATTACTGCACTACTTGATTGCATTTTAACATCATCATATTCGATGCTATGGTCAAAATACACAAAGATACCGTTAAATAAAGGGGAAACAATTATTTTTACTTTTTCTGAGCTATCAGGGCAATATTTGGCTAAACATCTTCTTTTTCATACCTATTTTCTTAAAATGTATGGATAAACTATCTATTTTAGCATTAAGAAGTGTAAATTCAGTTCAAAGCTTTTATAAAGGGAGTCACACTTAAAGATTTTTAAGATCCATCACGTTTCAAGAGGAATATCAGCTGAAATAATGTTCATCCAGGGGGTTTCTTTTGATAAAATAAAAATATATTTTAGTCTTGATGAAATATTCAAACTTGAATATATTTTGAAACTGGTCCATGATCGTTGATCTGCACTAATTGTTGCACCTTTAAAAGGTTATTCGTTATACACTTAAGTAATTATATTACAAAAAATTGAGACACCTATAATTTAAGAAGTAATTTCAAACTGTTGATTTGTACGTACCTCTTCGGGTGATCTCCACATGATTTTTTCCCAAATGGGTGCACAATTTTTATTTTCACAATTCCGACCAAAATTGGTCAAAATATGCCAATGTTCATTATTTTCTCATTTTCAAGTGGATGCAAATGGATTTCAGGTGGGTGCAAGCCTAGAAGAATGTTTTGATAAAATGTATAAAAGAATAAAAAAATTCAGTGTAAAAATTCAGAACATTTTCAGAAATTTTTTTAACTTGCTTTTTTCGTTTTTTATACATTTTACAAAACGAATCTTCTCACCAGTCTTTTCTAGGCACAAAAGTGCACTCTTTATGTAAACTTGAAGATGCGGACAATGTGTGGAAGGAGTAATTCCTGTTTGAAAAAATAACATGTGACTCAATTGGGGACTCATATTTGAAGGCTTAAAGTATTAATAATTCGATTTTGAATGTCAATCGTAGGCAACGTTTTTTACCGATTTTGTGCCTTTCAACGAAAGGCAAGCAAACAAATTGGGCATGACTGTCTCCTCACGATTTAATTGTTCTGCCTTAGGTTCCTGGCTTACCATTAACAAACCCTTTGTTTTACAGGAATCGATCCTAATTTTTTTACTGAAATCTAACGTACAATTTCGAAATAAAAAAATCAATTCAAATAAAAATAAAATAGCCATCGTAACTGACCTAGTTTCAAGTAGTCGGACTATTAATTATTATTGAATTGCAGTAAAATATTGAGGTTATCTAATGTCAAGTATTACTGATCAAAATAGTATATCTGTGGATTGTCATTGTATCATTTTCTCTAATGACGTGACATCATTCTACAGTCATTTATAAATGATGGTGTCCAAAGTTCCAAAACATTGTCTGATCAGATATTTTGGCTCTTATCCAATTCTCAGGAGTCAATTACCTCTATATTTATTGGGTTCTATACGCTAATTGAAAAAAAGCTGCCCGACTATAACTGGTTCAAACCCGAAACTGATAATTTTATAACAATTTGAAATGAAACTTCAATAAAATTGTCAGAACAGAGAGCTAAATTAACAGCATGCAATCATATAATCGCCCCATTATATATAGTTCTTCTGGTTTAAATGCTCAGTTTACTAATACTGCATCTTAAAAATAGTTTGACACAATAACATACGATATGTCTGGTGAAGTCCCTAGGCAAAGTTACCTAGACATCACTCTATTTATATGCGACATAGAACCTAGTTATTAACACTAAACACTATAAACATGTTATCTATAAACCAGCAAAATATTTTCTGGCATTTTGAATTGTTGATCAACATTATGTTATGATGATATAGTAAAATGGCAAAATCATTAAAACAACAATAACTGTAATATAAACATTTTAATAACATTAGTTGTGTAATCAAACAAATCAAACCTAATAAAAGGAACATGGATTAGATCATAATAACTAATCAAACATTGTTTTTACAATTAAACCCATAAAGGTAAATTTTTCCATGATGAGGGGAATTGTAGTACCCATGATGAGGGGAATTGTAGTACCCATGATAAGGAGAATTGTAGTATATTCATGATAAGTGAATTTATAGTACCCATGATAATGAAAATTGTAGAACCCGTAAAGCTAACTTTTACTGCCCATGATAAAAAGGGGAACTGTAGTATTTGAGACAAGGGGAATTGTATAATACCCATGATATGGGGAATTGTAGTACCAAAGAAAATGGAAAATATAGTACCAACGTTTAAGGGAATTGTAGCACCAAATATAAGGGGAATTGTAGTACCCAAGAGATGGGGAATTTTAGTACCCATAATAAGGGGAATTGTGGTACCCTAGAAGAGGGGAATTGTAGTACCCGAGATGAGGGGAATTGTAGTACCCGAGATGAGGGGAATTGTAGTACCCGAGATGAGGGGAATTGTAGTATCCGAGATGAGGGGAATTGTAGTACCCGAGATGAGGGGAATTGTAGTACCCGAGATGATGAGAATTGTAGTACCCATAGTATGGAAAAGCGAAGTGTTCACTATAAAGAAATTGTAAATAATTACTCGTCGTGGTAAGTTGTGGTTTCACAAGTGCAAATTTAGAACACATGCATAAGGAATTGAAGTAAAAGGTAAGCAGTTTTATGCGTAATACACAAAATAACAATAATTATATATGAAAAGCATATCTTCATTTCATAAGATTTATATAGGTTATATACATTTGCTAGGGAGATTTTAAGGTACAAAAGGCCGGACGGAGACATGTCTGTGAAAATCTCTGAAGTAATGATAGAGCTTTTACTTTTTATTGTAGAAAATAAGTTTACATACCAGATATCTGGATATGGCGCAATGTTAAAATGGCATATACTGTATTATGCATGTTTTTGTTGTCTTTGTAGTACAATGAATTGAGTATATATGTTTGAAAAGTACATATACTGGTTTTCAGTGTGGCTACCAAATCACTTAATGAAAAATGACAGCTTGAGCATCCAGATTTAATCACACAGCTTAAAGAGAAGCTTCCGGGTGTGATTAGGCAGCAAGCCCCAAGCACAATAGGGTGATACGGCAGTGCATTCAACAGATGGTCAACGTGGGCAAACAATTGCCCAGAAGTATGTATTTTATCAGCCAAAGCGGACCATGTTGCTCTTCATCAAACTCATTTGATACAAACTTCAAACATTTCTGCTTCAGTTATTACAGCAAACTACGCAATTTCAATGAGCTTTATCCATGTAACGTGTAGGTTCAGACAGTAGTGGAATCAGGCAAACGGACACTAGCGAAACCGACTCTAAGAAACCTACATTTACAACAAAAATGATACAGTTTGTTATCAGATCACATGTTAATTCAGATTTGGTAAAATTGAGAATTGCACTTGTCATAGTTTTTCACCAATGTTTGTATCGAGATAAGATATTCAAAAACAGCGTATAAAGAAGGTAGCGAGAGCATCATTGTAGCAACATGCTCAGATTTGTGTCCAGTTACTTCATAATATAAGGTTGTTTAAAAGAAGCAAAAGTAAGACTTTATAATGTAAGATAGTTCAAAAGAAGCAAACATGAGCATCGAAGATTCGTTTTTCATATTATATCACAAAATCATATGAGTTTAAGTTTAGTGATAGAGCTATAAGCTACACAACGTGCAGATAACTTATTACGAAGGCCTTTAAGACATGCGATTATGATGATAAGTTGTTTTGAATGCACTATTTAAGACCCAGCGGTGCAACAATGACCGCAAAGAAAGAGATCTCAGAATGGAGACTTTTAAAGATGGTTTTATTTAGCACACGTTGTAATAAAGGATTAAGTGTCTAAATGAATTTAGGGTAATAATAATTATAAAACTTGTATTTTAAGAATTTTGTATTTAAGGATCTTACTCAACAGTTTATGTAAATTACTGTGCTTAAGCACGCAGCCGCAGAGCCACATCCTAGTTAATGTTATGTTTTCTTAAGTGAAGGTTAGAATAGAAATGTATTTTATTTCGTTTGAGTCACGTAGTACGAATTAGCAAGAAAATGATTTCTATTTGGTCGTTTAACGTTATGAAAATAGAAGGTAATTGTAAATGCAGTATTACTGAGTGAACGGTGTATGTATTAGTGAATAAGATCACTTCGGCTCTAAGCGGCGAGATAAACTAAGTCTATGTCTTTAAAATGTTTATGAAAAATTTTCGGACAAACCTTTTTCCTTATAACCTCAATTGTTGAGGATTTCAAAGATCTTTAGCATCATGTTCTCAACAGAATAATAATGGGCATTAATGAGTTTGAGATGCTAAAGATAGAAAAGGTTTTACAGGTGGTCGGAAAGTTTTTAATTTTGAAAATGAGATTTCTTATTACTATATTATCGAGAAAGCTCATCAATTGTCCATTATAAACATTTTTGTATATTTTCCAGCGGCGACGCAGCCGCAGAGCCACATTTTTGGCAACCAGCATGTATATACGATAACATTATTATATGTAAATAATACACTCGGTTTTTCTGCAGCAGCCACAGAGCCACATCCTAGTTAATGTTATGTTTTCTTAAGTGAAGGTCAGAATAGAATAATAATTACTGCACTACTTGATTGCATTTTAACATCATCATATTCGATGCTATGGTCAAAATACACAAAGATACCGTTAAATAAAGGGGAAACAATTATTTTTACTTTTTCTGAGCTATCAGGGCAATATTTGGCTAAACATCTTCTTTTTCATACCTATTTTCTTAAAATGTATGGATAAACTATCTATTTCAGCATTAAGAAGTGTAAATTCAGTTCAAAGCTTTTATAAAGGGAGTCACACTTAAAGATTTTTAAGATCTATCACGTTTCAAGAGGAATATCAGCTGAAATAATGTTCATCCAGGGGGTTTCTTTTGATAAAATAAAAATATATTTTAGTCTTGATGAAATATTCAAACTTGAATATATTTTGAAACTGGTCCATGATCGTTGATCTGCACTAATTGTTGCACCTTTAAAAGGTTATTCATTATACACTTAAGTAATTATATTACAAAAAATTGAGACACCTATAATTTAAGAAGTAATTTCAAACTGTTGATTTGTACGTACCTCTTCGGGTGATCTCCACATGATTTTTTCCCAAATGGGTGCACAATTTTTATTTTCACAATTCCGACCAAAATTGGTCAAAATATGCCAATGTTCATTATTTTCTCATTTTCAAGTGGATGCAAATGGATTTCAGGTGGGTGCAAGCCTAGAAGAATGTTTTGATAAAATGTATAAAAGAATAAGAAAATTCAGTGGAAAAATTCAGAACATTTTCAGAAATTTTTTTAACTTGCTTTTTTCGTTTTTTATACATTTTACAAAACGAATCTTCTCACCAGTCTTTTCTAGGCACATAAGTGCACTCTTTATGTAAACTTGAAGATGCGGACAATGTGTGGAAGGAGTAATTCCTGTTTGAAAAAATAACATGTGACTCAATTGGGGACTCATATTTGAAGGCTTAAAGTATTAATAATTCGATTTTGAATGTCAATCGTAGGCAACGTTTTTTACCGATTTTGTGCCTTTCAACGAAAGGCAAGCAAACAAATTGGGCATGACTGTCTCCTCACGATTTAATTGTCCTGCCTTAGGTTCCTGGCTTACCATTAACAAACCCTTTGTTTTACAGGAATCGATCCTAATTTTTTTACTGAAATCTAACGTACAATTTCGAAATAAAAAAAAATCAATTCAAATAAAAATAACATAGCCATCGTAACTGACCTAGTTTCAAGTAATCGGACTATTAATTATTATTGAATTGCAGTAAAATATTGAGGTTATCTAATGTCAAGTATTACTGATCAAAATAGTATATCTGTGGATTGTCATTGTATCATTTTCTCTAATGACGTGACATCATTCTACAGTCATTTATAAATGATGGTGTCCAAAGTTCCAAAACATTGTCTGATCAGATATTTTGGCTCTTATCCAATTCTCAGGAGTCAATTACCTCTATATTTATTGGGTTCTATACGCTAATTGAAAAAAAGCTGCCCGACTATAACTGGTTCAAACCCGAAACTGATAATTTTATAACAATTTGAAATGAAACTTCAATAAAATTGTCAGAACAGAGAGCTAAATTAACAGCATGCAATCATATAATCGCCCCATTATATATAGTTCTTCTGGTTTAAATGCTCAGTTTACTAATACTGCATCTTAAAAATAGTTTGACACAATAACATACGATATGTCTGGTGAAGTCCCTAGGCAAAGTTACCTAGACATCACTCTATTTATATGCGACATAGAACCTAGTTATTAACACTAAACACTATAAACATGTTATCTATAAACCAGCAAAATATTTTCTGGCATTTTGAATTGTTGATCAACATTATGTTATCATGATATAGTAAAATGGCAAAATCATTAAAACAACAATAACTGTAATATAAACATTTTAATAACATTAGTTGTGTAATCAAACAAATCAAACCTAATAAAAGGAACATGGATTAGATCATAATAACTAATCAAACATTGTTTTTACAAAACTTTTGATTTAAATAGATTAAAATGTTTTAGCACGACACCTGCATTTGGTTCCCCTTGACAAAGCACAATTTAAAAAAACATGAAAATGTATAGAGTAAAATGAAACATCTGTCTTTCCTGTGCACAGTATAAGAACCTTCAAAATAATGTATGTCCTGATTTTCTAACAAAATTATTGATTTTGATTTGTAGTCTCGAACTTTGAAAAACTCAGATAGCACAGTTTGTGACCTTGTTTGGGGACCTTTGACCTTGAACATTTTACTTATTCAGAGCTCAGTAGGTCTTTTGTGATTAAGGAGACCAAAATTTACGTCCAAATAATTAATTTAAAAAATCAATTTTTTGACCTTTCGAAGGTAACTGAAAGTCAAATCTTATAACTAAGGTCAGATTTGAACTCCTGGCAACCAAAAAAATGGTTAAATCGAAACAAGTTGAAAAATAACTTATCTTTGTTGGTTTTCGACGTCAAATATCTCAAAAACAGTAAGAATTTGATGCTGACATATATTGAGCAATATGTAGGGAATGCTTAAATCTAGTAATGATGTAATTCATTCAAAGTAATGAACAAGTATAGGGACAAACTTTGAGAAACTTGTCAATCACAAAACCTGCCATTGACGATATACATGAGAAAGTTACCTGAAAATGAGTCCTACTTTTTGTCAAATTTTATAGAGTAAACACCAAAAACTGTAAGGATCCGTACCCATGAGTGTACCTTTTAGGACTTAGACATTTTTTGAAAAGGGTAAATTGGAATTCCAGGACTATTTTTATATAATATGAATCTTTAAGAAGTATATGTTCAACAAATCAAAAAAATAATATCTAGAATATGGTAAAAAGTTGTTTTTTACAGTGATTCTTAACACATGTCATTCTGACTAACCTTGAATAAAATCTTGATTTTTGTAGATACTCTTAAATTGACTTGTCAGTATAAAGCTACATTGTGTCTGAGCATAATAACCTTCACTAAGCAGATCAACCATGCATAGATACTTTGTAATCCTATTGTTTCGAAAGGCACCCTATTGTGTTCTTGTTTTAAAGAATGAATGACCTTCTGCAGTCACTGACAGATTGAGGTGCTTTCGCAGGTCAGACCCCCTCTGATTTCACTTTTATTGTTTAGTATTGACAGTATTACAGAGTTCAATTATGAAATGAAAGTGGGTCCTGGCTGCGGAAGATATACAATGTGAAAGTATAGCAAAAAATAGTTTCAAAAAGGAGGCCATATTGGATCTGCCAGACACCAAGACCAACAAACTATCAGACAAGTATTAAATGGGTCAATTTATTTTTGATTTATCAGTCATGCATGCCTCTGAAGGGGATATGTTGCAGAGGGACTGAATTGATATCCATTTAGTCATTAAAGGGACACTGTTTGTAAGGTAGTTCTCATGCTAACGAACACTAAAATGTTTTAAACAAAGAATCAAATTTGTCAATCTTCTTTTGATTCATCAGTCATGCCTATTTCTGGAGATGATATGTTAAAGAGACACTGAATTAATATCCATTTAGCCATTAAAGGGACACTCCTTGTAAGGTAGTTCTCACTCAAAGAAACAAATAGGCCAATTTATCTTTCATTCTTCATGTATGCATGCCCTTGAATATGATATACTGCAGAGGGACTGAGTCATTATCCATTCAGCCATTTAAAGTTCCATTGCTTGTAAGATAGTTCTCATCCTAATGAACAAAAAAGTATTTTTGACAAACAATCAAAGGATCAATATGCTTTTGATTCATCAGTCATGCCTGCCCCTGAATGTGATATACTGCTGAGGGACTGAATCAATATCAATTTACCCATTAATAAGACACTGCTTGTAAGGTAGTTATCAACCAAAGAGGCTGATGGGTCAATCTATTTTTGATTCGTTATTCAATTTACTACCTCTGAAAATGATATATTGCTGAGGGACTAAATCAATATCCATGTAGCTGTTTAAAGGGACAATACTTGTAAGGTAGTTCTCACCAAAAGAAACAAAAGGGTCAATCTAATTTTGATGCCTGTCCCAAAAGTTGATATATTGCTGAAAGACGGTATCAATATCCATTTAGCCTTCAAAGGGACACTGCTTGTAAGATAGTTCTCATCCTAAGTCAAACTAAAATATTTTACTTGATAATAATTGTATGTTATACAATGGATAGATTAAAATATCATATATTGGAAAGTCACAACTAGATTTTTAGTATTTGAGTTGAATACCTAGGTTTTGTGTTTTCAATATGTTGCCCTTTGTGTCCTACCTTAATGATATTTTGGTATATCCATTGATTGAATAATCAATATACTTAAAATAGTCATGAATGAAGTCTAACATACCCGTAACATGATATTTAGAATGATTTGCATAGTCAAACTCAAATGCACTGAATGACCTTAGTTGTAATCCCTATGACCTAATTTTGTTTTGGACGTGTTCATAATTGATAAAAGTAACTATTTCCATGTTATATTCAATGAAACCTTTGGGGGCATCTTTAGGTACATGTGGTAACGGATCCTTTCAAGAGCTTGGAAATCTTCAGAGAACATAAGTTGCATATCCAGGAATTACTACAAATATATAAGCACTAGTGCCAAAGGGGAAAGGACCAAAAGTTGTAATGGAACTTAACAAGAAAGGCAAACTCTAAGTGCATACCAGTTAAGAAAAACAAACCCCATATAGCCCAAAACCATGATCTAACGTGAAAAGAAACAATGTCTAATACCCCCTTTCCCCCCACCATTCAAGAATCAATATCACAATCCAAGACCAGAAGACCAACAAGTGTCCCGTGAATTCATAATTGTTTGTTTCACGAGAGGAGTAATAAATCAATATTTGGAGTAAGAGTCATCAAAAATTAAGGGGATAGAGAAATAAGTCTCTGTTATGAACATTGAAACTAACATTTATCGATTTATAGATGTCACTAGTAGGACATTGCATAATCGGATGTCTACTTTGGGGTTTGCGCGTAATCATTCCGCCTCCCTATCGCGAGCAATTGTTAAATGAGCTCCATGAAGAACATCATGGTATCGTGCGAATGAAAGCACTCG
>CAIIXF020000360.1:0-20000 GCA_903813345.2 Owenia fusiformis | reverse complement strand
ATAAGAGATTCTATCTAGGCATATTTTTACCATTGGAATGGTATACTGAACAATTAAACTACTCCAAAAATAATGAAATAAGTCTTATTTCATATATTTGATAACCAAAAAAAAACACAAAGAACAATAACATCCATGCAATGATTTTTAGGAACGGGAACTGGAATCTACGGATGATAATAATTATTACATCAGTTAGTACAAAACGTTTATTATCCATTTGGCTGAAACGATCTAAGAAGTCAGAGCCCTCTATAATACTTTCTTAAGAAACAAACATGTTCTTTATCAGTTTATTCTATTGCCTAACAATGTATCTTCTTGTATTATAAACTATATTTCGGAATATACAAGCTGTGGATCCCACAGTTGGAAAAGCAATCTTGTAAAGGGTAACATTGAATTATTTTGACAATACGCTTGTGCTCCAATGATGCCTTTCTGGTAATCATTGTACTTATTATAGAGCTTGTCGAAATGAGATAAGTTATTTTTCAGGAAGACCACAACTGCTTAAATATCTTCTTTACTCAGAATAGCTGATTTCTGACCTTTCGGGTAAACGTTTTGGTAGCCTTAGTAGATCGCAAAATTTTGATGGCTTCGATGAATATGAAGATATCAATATTTTGCCATAATTGTTCTGAGGGAAATAAGTGACTGTTCCTATGAATTTAAAAACGTTTGCATACTGTTTTTATTTCACAAGGTTTGCATAACATGTAACAGGTCTCTTACATGTGTATAACACTTGTTAATAATGGTAAATATTTTCAAATTATTCGGGACATCAATTCTTGAGAAAATACAGGGACACCGAATTAATATATGCGCCATAGGGAACTTCTTTGTTAGTTTGGTGTATTGGTTGTTTGGAGTACTTTTATTGCCCCCGCCTACCATATCAAGAAAAAAAAGTCTTTTCGAAACAATATTTTTAACAAGCCAGAAAACTATTTCACAGTCATATCTTAGGAAAAATTACCTAATCTGTGAACATATCGCATTACTTTAAAAAATAAAGGAACGCTGTTTCATCAAAATGTAAATGGGTCGCCCTTGTATGTACGTGCTACTTAGATTGTTGAATAAATACTTTTAATTTGGTGTTGATTTGGTTATTTGCTAATTTAAATACGCCAAAGAACTATCATAAATATCACTTATTGCTTATCGTGGTGATTACATCCGTAAACATGCGTTAATTGGGAGAAGAGCTTTAATACGTTTTAAAAGGACCTTGAATGTTTAAAATATAAATTATGAACCCTTTAAGTATGTAATGGGATTCAATTAGGTAAATAAATACTGCAAAGTGCAAAGGACTGTAATATTACACGCTGACGTACAAGATTTCGTAAATCCGAGTAGTTTAAACTAGTTAAAATAATAGCCTTATTATACAGTATAATGCACCCAACCCCAATGACATCGCCTGTGTGACTTCACTCGTCCCAAAACTCAGGCTTCGAACTCAAGAGAAAACAATACAAAGGTCAATGTGACGAAGTCATGGTTGACTATATGTATCGACAATTATTTCCGTTAATATTATATATCCCTTATATAAATATTTTTGTGATTTTTCCACGGACTCTTTTTCATGATATATGTACCCTCATATCCTGTTTTGCTATGGAGTCAAGCCAGTTTTTATTTTTCTTGTAAAAGTTATAAAAATTGTTTATGATCTTTGATCTGAATATGAATATGATTTATAATACCTTCAATCTAATTTCACAAGTTTAAAGCTTCAAAATAACGCAATTTTAGGTTTAAATGAATATAAAAGTTTCTATATAACTGACAAATTCTCTTTTTTCGTGAATTTTTTTAGATATTTGGACATTTAACCTCTAATGACTTACATGTACATTTCTATCTTTTTTTTAATAGCATACTTGAATTCAGTGAAAAGTTTTCGTTTTTTTCGTACATTGACGAGGTCATCCCATAGTAAGCCAGTTTGAGTTTAAAACAGATTAAACCATGGGCTCTACCACCTGGGTGTGAAACGGATAGAATGGTGGCCGCGGAATGGCTGTAGGCGCTCTTCAAAAATCTTCAAAATGGAGATTAGTACTATTGCGCCACCTATCTTGCGCATGCGCAGATCACGAAAAATCGCAAATCCAAGAAAAATTAATTCTTCTAATTTTAGCAACATATATTGCGAATTCTAGCTTTCAAATAATGTCAAAGCGAAAGAAAAACACAAAAATAGGCCTAAGTCCACAACAATCATGTTATTGTTATAAATCATTAAGTTTAATAACTTATGATGATAATATTTATGCTAAAAAACATAATCACGTATTACTCGAGTCTCTAGCCAATTCTTGCACTCAGTGGCCATAGAATATGGTAAATCACGTACATTATCGAGCGGAATTTTCGTTTGCCATCAGTTCGTTTTCACGATATTCATTATTCGCATTTTCGTCTAGTGCGTTATGACGTATTTTCCCGGGAATGGATGAATTGGACAGGTTGGAAACTGGGGATGTGATTCCCATAGCTGACCATGATTAAAGTTTACCCTATATCTCATCAACGGGTAGCGGGCCGTAGCCAGGCTTTGCTAAGGGGGGGGGGGGAGGGGGTTCACTTTCTAAGTGTTCCAGGGGGGTTCCCCATTTAGTGTCACCCCCCCCCCCCCCCCCCCCCGGCTTCAAATTCATGCAGTTTTTCAACATTCTAAGCACTTTTTAAGTAATTCTGGGCATTTTTGGGCCAAAATTCTCAAAAGTGAACCCCCCTGGATTGAATTATTCAAAAAATGAACCCCCTGGCAAATCCTGGCTATGGACCTGCTTTGGGATAAATAATTTTGAAGACAACCACCACTTCAATCTGTGATATTTGGGCCCAACTTTTTTTAATTTAATGCCAAATTTTTTTAATTTAATGCCAATCTTTTGATAATTTGGTCTTTTAATCTAAAAAGGAGGCCAAGTAATGCTAAAAAAGGCTCACTGGTTAGCACTGACACAAGACATGTACTTATCAGAGAAATCATCAATCATTTATTTCATTTTAAGACTACAATTGTCATCAAATACAACTGATACTACACAAAGATCACACTGTGAGGTGCAAGGTGGGTAGCATCAAATATTGTACCTTCTTGAGGTGGCTTAATTTATGTCCCTGTAGAATGTAAAAAGCACATTTGCTTAGGCTGTCTTTATCAGTTTATACTCAATGTAATTAAGATACTATCGTTTTGACAAGATCTATCACATTTTTAAATAATGTTGTTTTGAAGTCCTAGTATAAGATTCTTGGTGACATGTTTTTAATCCACAAACATCCTATGTGTTTCAGGTAGATGCTGATATGAAGCTGATAGGAATGAGTGCAGAATGTGCTGTGACCTGAAAACAATTTAACAGCATTAAAGTTATGCAGGGTTTAAGAAAATTAAAGAAAAACATCTCCAATTTTTTGTGAACTTATTCAATATCAAGCAATTCATGATTTTTGTGTTCTTTTAAAAGATGTTCCTGTTACTTTCTGTTTAAAAACAATACTGTGGTTATTCCTTGTGATCACCACTTTACTAGTTCTTTATATTATATTACTGTTTTAGGCATTATAAGACTCAGGATTCCAAGAAATGCCATTTCAGTTTGAAGTTATACATGGAGATCTAGACTACTTAGAAATGTACCTAATTATAGCAGACCAGGACTGCAAGATGCAGCTCTAAAATATGGGCATTCCCCTGTAGCAGTCTCATCCAACTTTCAAAGATGCAATCATTACTGAAAAAATAAGTTTCATTACAGCATTAGTATTAGAAAATACATACAAGCTCATTTTCTATATCAATTACACACTATACAATTGTGTCATTTTTACAAGTCACTATACAGAAAATAAACTAATTTCTCCCAAATAACATGAATAAGAGTAGCATCATCAGATAAGGGACAAAGAGGGCTTTAAAATGGTTTATAAACTATATACCAGTCATGTCTCCTATTAAAACAGATCAAATTGACAAAAGTCATTAAAATTAGTCATCAAGACAGGTTTCACGTTGGCTGAAATGGGATTTGTGTCATTTTTAACATTAAGCCAGTTCAGACAATTTACTAATTTCTCCCAAATAAAGGTAAGACCATCAGATAGGACACAAAAAGGGCTTTAAAATGGTGTATAAACTTTAAACCAGTCATGTTTCCTATTAAAATGGAACAAATTGAAAAAATCATAAAATTAAGTCATCGCAACAGTTTTCACGGATATGGAAATGGGATTTTGTGTCATTTTTAACAAGCCAATTCAGAAAATTTACTATTTTCTCTCAAATAAGAGTAAGATCATCAGATAGGAGACAAAGATGACTTCAAAATGGTGTATAAACTTGCTACCAGTCATGTTGACTATTAAAATGGAACAAATTGAAAAAGTCAAAAAATGTAGTCGTCGCGACAGTTTTCACATATATGGAAATGGGATTTTGTGTCATTTTCACAAGCCAGTTCAGAAAATTTACTAATTTCTCTCAAATAAGAGTAAGATCATAAGATAGGAGACAAAGAAGGCTTTAAAATGGTGTATAAACTTGCTACCAGTCATGTTGACTATCCAAGCTGAACAAATCAACAGATTTAATTACTAGTACTTGTCTCGACAGTTGTCATGGAAATGGAAATGGCATTTTGTGTCAATTATAACAAGCCATTATAGAAAATTTACTTCTTTCCCCCAAGTAACAGTCACATTATCAGATAGGGCACAATTAGGGATTTAAAATGGTGTATAAACTTTATACCAGTCATGTTTCCCATTTAAACTGAACAACTTGACAAAAGTCAGAAAATTCAGTCGTCGCTACAGATTTCACATGGACCGAAATGGCATTTTGTGTCATTTTTAACAAGCCATTTCAGAAAATATACTACTTTTCCCCAAGTACCAGTCACATCATCAGATAAGAGAGAAATTGGGCTTTCTAATGGTGTATAAACTTTATACCAGTCATGTTTCATATCAAAACTGAACAATTTGACAAAATGAGAAAATGTAGTCATTGTGACAGTTCCCACGGAGATGGAAATGGCATTTTGTGTCATTTTTAACAAGCCATTTCAGAAAATATACTAATTTCTTCAAGATTAGAGTAAGATCATCAGATAGGAGACAAACAGGGCTTTGGAATGGTGTATTAACTTCATACCAGTCATGTTTCTCATTTAAACTGAACAACTTGACAAAAGTCAGAAAATTCATTCGTCGCTACAGGTTTCACATGGACCGAAATGGTATTTTGTGTCATTCTTAACAAGCTAATTCAGAAAATATACTACTTTTCCCCAAGTAACAGTCACATCATTAGATAGGAGAGAAATTGGGCTTTGGAATGGTGTATTAACTTCATACCAGTCATGTTTCTCATTTATACTGAACAACTTGACAAAAGTCAGAAAATTCATTCGTCGCTACAGGTTTCACATGGACCGAAATGGTGTTTTGTGTCATTCTTAACAAGCCAAATCAGAAAATATACTACTTTTCCCCAAGTAACAGTCATATCATCAGATAGGAGACAAATTGGGCTTTATAATGGTGTATCAACTTTATACCAGTCATGTTTCATATCAAAACTGAACAACATGACAAAAGTCAGAAAATTCATTCATCGCTACAGGTTTCACATGGACCGAAATGGCATTTTGTCTCATTTTTAACAAGCCATCACAGAAAATATACTACTTTCTCCCAAGTAACAGTCACATCATCAGATAGGAGACAAATTGGGCTTTATAATGGTGTATAAACTTTATACCAGTCATGTTTCATATCAAAACTGAACAATTTGACAAAATGAGAAAATGTAGTCATTGTGCCAGTTCCAACGGAGATGGAAATGGCATTTTGTGTCATTTTTAACAAGCCATTTCAGAAAATATACTAATTTCTCCCAGATTAGAGTAAGATCATCAGATAGGAGACAAACAGGGCTTTGAAATGGTGTATTAACTTCATACCAGTCATGTTTCTCATTTGAACTGAACAACTTGACAAAAGTAAGAAAATTCATTCGTCGCTACAGGTTTCACATGGACCGAAATGGTATTTTGTGTCATTTTTAACAAGCCATCACAGAAAATATACTACTTTTCCCCAAGTAATAGTCACATCATCAGATAGGAGACAAATTGGGCTTTATAATGGTGTATAAACTTTATACCAGTCATGCTTCATATCAAATCTGAACAACTTGACAAAAGTCAGAAAATTCATTCGTCGCTTCATGTTTCACATGGACCGAAATGGCATTTTGTCTCATTTTTAACAAGCCATTACAGATTATATACTACTTTTCCCCAAGTAACAGTCACATCATCAGATAGGAGACAAATTGGGCTCTATAATGGTGTATAAACTTTATACCAGTCATGCTTCATATCAAAACTGAACAACTTGACAAAAGTCAGAAAATTCATTCGTCGCGTCATGTTTCACATGGACCGAAATGGCATTTTGTCTCATTTTTAACAAGCCATTACAGATTATATACTACTTTTCCCCAAGTAACAGTCACATCATCAGATAGGAGACAAATTGGGCTTTCTAATGGTGTATAAACTTTATACCAGTCATGTTTCATATCAAAACTGAACAACTTGACAAAATGAGAAAATTTGGTAAATATAGCCTCAGTGGATTGAAAATTGGATACAAAAAGGGGTGTACTTTTGTCACGTTTTTTTCAAAAAACAACGATGACTCAACATATTAAGCCTAACTTAGTGAATAAATGTGTACTCAAAGGTGTCATGAATAGGTTCAAAGTCCTGAAATTCAGTGTTGAAATGAAGAAAATTGACGAGCAAAAAAAATAATGGCGGATTTCGATTTTCACAATGTAAATCAATATCGTGACCAATTTAGGCAATTTGATGCCTATTAAACGAGTTCTACACTAAAATGAAGTAAATGTCAAATGTCTTACCAATATTTGTGAAGGTTAGTTGGGTTTCATTGCGGAAATAAGAGTAGAATCTACGAGGCTTCAACTTCGGACATTATTTTTTCCCCGTTGCGTCAACTTCCGGTTCTTCGCCAAGCCGAGGCCACCATTTAACACAGCGCCAATGGCTCGTTGCATACCCATCTGATAGAGCCCATGATTAAACCAACGCCTTTTCGAATCATAAATCATGAAAATAAGTGACCATTACACGTTCATAGCATGGAAGTCTTTGCCAGTCTGGCCCAACCAAAAATACACAAGTGTGACATTATATCAGCTTTATTTAGCCATATAGAAACCCCTGTATTGGCCAAATGTGAAAAGTTCTTCAACAATCATGAATTATTCTATAGGCATACCTGATACTGTATGGAGCAGGTAATGACATATGGAGTCAGGCGAGGTACAACAACGTGATGCTCAGTTATTATGTGTATAGCTATCGGATTTCATAAGTTTTGGGTGTATATTTTGAAAAAAGCCAGAGTGAACTTGACTGTGAATTTTATAGTTCAACCTTAACAAACTATCAATGTAGTATACGGTTTAATGCGCGGTTACGGTAAGGTACAACACAAACGACTTGGATTTGCGTTGGCAAATGTCCCCACGCATTTTACCGTAGTATACTACATTCGGAATTTGTGTAGGTTTACTGCTGAATTTCACTGTAAAGGTCACTGTCTCGTATGTTTTTACAGACATTTACATTACGTAAAGAAACCGATACGCATTCCAGCAGAAGTATCTTTCAAGAATTTTTGAGAATTGGTTCCACTATTCTGGTCATTTTCGTAAGAAGGAGAAATGTATTACTGAGCAAACTTTGAATTTAACTAATTTAGTGAATAATAGGGCTTTTTAAACAGGAGACTTAATTTTGTTTTCGTATCTTTTGATCTTTTTAGAAGTGTCTATTGTTTTTTATTCTGTAAGTTTACTGCGGTTATTTCTTTTTCCAAGTAACGCGCACGCACGTTTTTGTCTGAAGCCTTTCTTTATATTGCTCAGGCTCGTAGCCAGGATGACGGAGGGAGTTTGGGGCTCGTGCGATCTTGAACCATTCCCTTTTAATTTTTGGGCCCAAAATCTGCTCCTCTCCACGTAAATTGGACAATTTAGATAAAAACTGGAATCATTGGTCACTGTTTTGAATTTTGGGCATTATTTCAATAAATTTTTTTTCGTCTCCCACCCTCTAAATGTTCAGGGTCGCCCCAGGTGTTGATTTAGCATGGGATTTTTTTTATATGAGGTCAGGGGGATGGGTTCGAGCCCCCCCCCCTTAACTAAAAGTTGGCTAAGGGCATGTTGCTTATATTGCATGTGAAATATTTAAGATTGCAAAGGATGCAATCACTTTCATTGGAATGATATAAACGTATTCATGATCAAGCACTTACAATGACTAAGATAGGCATGCAATATTTATCATTTAGGTAAAGGCCAAACATTCATAATAGGGAACGACAAACGGCATTCAAAATATTATATCATGGAGAAACACACAGCGTGGGCAGTTAGGGAATGAATAACATCATTCAAAGTGAGTTGTATGGTTCTGCGTTAGTCGTGAAAAAAGAAACCATAGCATGTGAAATAGGCATAGGAATGTAAGGGTTACATGCATCGCTATTCCCACAGTTATAACATGATCATATGTGAAATTGAGAGTGAAATATATTGTTTCCTGGTTTGACATGCTTTTTAAGTTTTTCAAAGACACTTGAAATAATTCAAAATTTGATAACGATGATCTAAACACTTCTATTAACTGCTTTCATTTCTCAAAATAATAATCAGAAAATATTTTTCAAAAATATGATATTTTATGTATGGAGGATTCAAAATATTGGACAGCTTAATCTAGACAACTTGAATTCACGACAGAAATATCTACACTTCATTGTCTGCAATTTAAGATATGGAATCAAAATACACCTTGTTGTATTGCTTTCACCAAATAATGTATCAATTGTACATATTAATATGGCCAATGTGTTGGAGAATACAAATATTTGAAAAATCGTATATATATGGTAAAATATACTTAATTATGTGACAAAGACATATCAAAGATCCTGCTTTCAAGAGTTGGTATCACGTACATTTTATTAACATGCTAAAAATATCAACTCAATCGATACATTATAGTTCAAGAAATCGGAGTTTGTATTTGCCGAAAAAATAAAATATGTGTTAATTGTCAAAACATCAATCATTAAAGCGATATATTTTCACAGGATAAGCAATATTCCAAGTACCCTGTGATTACTTGAAGTCTGGTCAACATAAAATAACACATTGCATGTCCATGAAATCAACATATATTTCGCAGTCTCTAGTACAACAACAGATTTTTAAAATTTCAATTATCGTAATGCCTGGGTCACATTTGCTCCGATCCATATGCCGGAGCCCGGACGATTGAGTGTTTTGTTCAATATTGTATTCGATTTTGAACAAAATACTCACTCGGTCGGGCGCCGTGGTGAAAATCGGAGCAAATGTGACCAAGGCATAAATTGGCCCTTATATAAATATGCTATTTGCTATATTGTACATAATATTTTTTACTCAACGAAAATTTATATCATATGGAATACAAAGTCAGTGCTAAAATATATACTAGATAATATAAGATAAAATAACATGATTTTAATATACTCTTGAATATTAAAGAGTCCGATCACTCTTGTCATATACATTTTAAACATCGCTTGAATAATATGCATTCTCGTTCTCTGATACTTTCGTAAAGTTAGGAATTCGGAAGTCAATTGTTCATTTTACGAATTTGGTAATTGTGCATAAACAGAACTTTCGTAAAGTTACGAAAAAGTGACATCACTTATGCTTTCGTTCGTAACTTTAATAGCCCTCAGACCCTTTCATAACTTTTGGAACAGCATATTTCTCATATATTTCTCATGTAAGGTATACAGTTTGGCAAAAAAACTAGTTTTTATATGCACGCAAAATGATAATTTACATACGTTATATTAATATTGCTAAATAGTAATGTAAGATGACGTCAAAATTCGAAATTCGTTTATGAACGATACGAGTTACGAATGACTCACGAAAATGTTCTCTTATAGGCGGATTCGTAACTTTTTAAATATTAACTAATTTCATGTAGTTACGAATTACGACTTCGTAACTTTGCGCAAGTTCTGCTAATGTTTATGGAGCGCATAATTTCAAAACACCCCGAAACTCATAAATCATATTCCCTACAATAATCGCAGGAATCTTCAATACAAAGAGACAAATACATTATAACACAATCACAAGAATCCTAAAATCACCGAGAATCATACATTGTAAACTTGGACCAAAGAACATCGAACACAGTTTAAGTATACTAAGTTATGAACATTTGTTTGGATTTTATTTTTTCTCATCCTGTACTTTCTTATTATGCCCCTTGACATCGACTATATCCACAATGTCATTTCATTTTATAATTCCTTGCTTTGTGCTCATTGTTTATCGTTGTCTCTTCTACAGCAACAGACATAGCAATATGTCGACTATATATCAACTATGGCTAATACCACTGCCACACAAATCGCAAACTGCTTGGATTGACCAACGCTTTGAGCTGCACTTGCTAAAAGATGAAGGTTTAACAGCATTTTATAATAAAACAACAATGTTTTTGCAATAAACACTTTACCAGAATATATATTTATCGGTATTGTCACATATCCATATATCAAAAAGATCATGATGATCAATCTAAAATGCTCGTCGACTTAATATGCTGTCAAAAACACATGCCATCTGCGTGTATTTTCAAACTGGCGAGTGAGGAGGGTGATCATTTTATGTTTTGGTTATTTACCAGTAGATGCATGTTTGTCTATAGCTCAATATTGTTGAAATATCAGAACAGGCTTCCACACATGTTCTTAAAGGGCAGTGCAAACATCACTGCAAATCTTTAAGTACCTGTTTCACAGTCAGCGCCAGCATATCCAGGAACACAATTACACTCATATCCATTCTCTTCATCTATACAACTTCCTCCATTTGAACATGGGTCACTTTGACATTCATCAATATCTGAATTCAGATCGTAATTTTGGTATTTGAGTTTTGTTTTCCCCATGACTAGTTTTTCATCGAATATCTTGAATTTTAATTAAAATATTCAGCGTCTGGTTTATAGATGTGGTGTGTTGAACACTAGCACTGCGATGGGAGAGATTAACACGAATATATCTATATTGAAAAATCAGTCCATATTTATGTATTCTAACTTGCTTTAAATCCGATTTCAACCCCTATACATACCTGTCTCACAATCACTTCCCGTAAACCCCTCTTTACATGCACATGTATAGCTGTTCAAACCATCAATACACCGTTGGTTCGGGTTTGTACAAGGAGAGCTTGGACAGTCATCTATGTCTAAAAGATAGGATGATTTCATCATTTCATTGTGTTGTTTACGAAAACTAAGTTGTACGGATAATTTGTACACAGAAAAAAGAAAAATTGCCGCTGAATTTAACTACCACCGATCATACCAAACCAAATCATGTAAACTATAGACTCTAAAAAGTAGTTCTTGTCAGATTCCTTTGAAAAATACGGTAGATTTAAGAAAAAACGGGAGATTTTACGGAAAAACAGTATAAATACGGGAGGTTTCAGCAAAAATACGGAAGATTTACGAACAAATTTACGGGAGATTTTAGTAGAAATACGGCACGGGAAATTACGGGAGTGTTCACGAGAGAAAACTGTACGGGAGTTTTGTTCTTTTTACGGAAAAACAAAAATTTTACGGGAGATTCCCGTAAAAAACGGGAGGTTGGCAGGTCTGAAGACTAGACAATTTTTCTGGTGAAAGGAAGTTGATTTGAAAACTTCAAGAACGATTCTCTAACTGAATGAAACTTGAGGCATATTGAAATGTTGCATTCGAATGTGTCGCGACACTTTGTCTGCAACATCAGTACAACATTGCCACTTACAAGAGTACAGCCCAAAAGTGCAAGAACTCTGTTTCAACCATCCATACTAACAGCGATTGGCAATATTATTAGGCATACCTTGCATTACTGAGTCATGTACTGCTTACACCCTGATTCTAACTTTCCAAACTATTATTAGACCAAAAGAACAACACTGTGTCTGTTGTCTGTGGAAGTAGCAATACCAAATAAGGTAAAGATTTACACGTTTACCAGATTCATTCGAGTTTGCTTACAGCGCCAGGACCGAACCCATTTACGTATATGCTATCCCGACTATAGTCCTTGACCGGGCGCAACATTTTGCCTGTGCGATTACAACTTGGGAGAATTATCTGCGCATTTTGCACTAAAGATACCTACCAGGTACTTCGATAAATTCCTGGGTATTTTAGCATTCTTTTTGAGTAGTTGAATCCACAATTGCCTGGGTATATATCGACAGAATGGGAACAGTTTTCTTTTTCATCGAGAGTGATTCCATCACTTTTTAAGATGGCGGTTGGATTTAAAAGGGGATTCCCCGTTTGACTGGCCCGGAAGTGGCCCGGAAGTACCAATAAATGGAGGAATTTGACGGTTGAAATAAGTTAAATAGTACACGCAAATATTGCCATCTAAAACGAATATGTTTTCGTTCTGACAATATACCCAGACAATTGTGGATTTAACTACACGAAAAGAATGCTAACACGAAAAGAGTGCTAAAATACCAAGAAATCTCTTGAAGTAGGTATCTTAAGTGTAGAAAATTCTCCCAAGTTGTAATCGTACAGGCAAAAGATTGAGGCGTTCTCAGGACTATAGTCCTGGTACGGGATAACGTATATGCGATACAATATTTCTTAACTAATCACACGATCGTAAATATATATAAACCTTTAGAAGTATTTAGACTGCACAGTGTTCTCCAATAATTGCTGATACATATCCCAACTCTATTTGTTAAAAGCTTAAGAAATACTCCCTAGGCTTTGCTGAGAATCACTTTTATTGTTCTTTGATCCTTTCTTGATCAATAACCCCGCAATATGCACAAAGCTATGAAAAGTTATGTAAACGATTCTAATTACTTGTCTCGCATCGACGACCAGTGTAGCCAGAGACACAGTTACAACTATAACTGTCCACGCCGTCTATACAAGATCCACCATTCTCACAAGACGAGTCTTTGCAATCATCGATATCTAAAAATAAGGGTAAAAGTCATAGTTACAACGAAACATTACAATGTTTTTTAAAAAAGCAACAATTAACGACCTGGAATGTAGTGTTAATAATATGAAAATATCAGATATTTTCTTCCAAATACAATAAGGTAAAGATTTTGTCTGACGTTTTATTTTTTTTTCAAACAGTATACTTGGAATTGTCAAATGAATGTACTTGTGCATGGGAAATGTAATTACGATTTAGATAAAACAGTCAGTTTGCTTCCGATGAGGAAATCATTCCAACGGTTTGACCTAATCTTCATACAGGAAAGGATCTTCTAAACACTGACGAATATCCCAAAATGACTGCTGTCTCGAGTACAAGTATTTTGAGCAATTATAATTAGGCAGCAAAGATATATATGTTTAAGCAGAAAACTTTCGTAGTAACATCAGTCAACTGACATGCGAACCACTTTTACATTTTTACACTTGCAACCGAATCAATTGTAGAAGTTATATGAATATAAAATATTTTCTGTACGTTCAAAATCATAAAATGTATTATTTGCTGAAATGTCAACTACATCCCGTGGCATAAAACATTGTAAAAAATGTCTGAAAAATAGCACAATCAAGATCTCTCATCCCCTTTTTGCATATTATGTTTCAGCACATATTCACTTGTCTACTTACCAACGAAAAAGTCCCAAATCCCCCGCTTTCAGTGTTAATTTTGCGATTGCACTGAGGGATTTAATTATTTTAGCGTAAATCAATTCAAACTGACGTTTGAATATGCCGGGAATACCATCTGTTATCTGATTGGTCATTGGATTTGTTTATCATGAACCTGGTTTGCTTGCTGGCCCCAGGCGCGAATGGGCAACTGTGTGAGTCGACGGGAATTCCGCCCGCTAGCCGCGGAATCAATCATGTTTATTTCTAAAGTTTGGTATCAGCAATGATTTACCCCTATGTTATTCAAAAGGTATATCCAAGGTTTGTAAGATATTATATAAGCAATAATAATGGGACATCATTGTCTGGGAGGGAAACCTATGGTATACTGCATCTTTAACGACTTTTATCTGAAATACACACATTTTGTTTTTGTTTAATGTCCAACATAAAAGGAGTGGCATCGATATGGAGAACTTTTTGAACACATGTTTCTCTTAAACCAGTCATAAAGAAATCTAAAAATTTAACACATCGTCAATTTAATGGTCATCTTTTGAATGGTAATAATATAATTTGAAATGCATTCAGGAAATAAAGATAATAATGTCATAACTTTTTTATTTTTTTCATGGATTTCAATAAAATTTGCAAGGATTATAGTTTAAACATATTTTCAGTTACTTTTGGAGTTTCAGCTTCAAGCGATTTGATTGGTCAATTCTGTCGTTGGCATAGCAACATGAGTAGCGCTAAGGCGGGGCACATGGAATAACTGCAATAGTTTCTGTGAAACATTTAGAATGGAAACCCGTTTTCGCATCCATATGTAAAGCTTTCTTGGTGCATCTCCATGATAAAATTATTTTAATGTTTTGTTTCATGATATAAAAGTCAAACAACTGATATTTTAATGATATTCAATGGGATTTTCACTACTTAATGCGGGAATTACGAGGAATTACGAAGAAAGCGACCCGGGATGCAATTTATCGTCCACTTTGACAATTCCCCCTCTCATACTGCTGCCACCATCACTTGAAAAATCGAGCAGCTGAGATTAGAGCAACTCAAGCAGCCACCTTATTCACCCAACCTAGCATCAAATGATTTATACTTCTTTGTTGATTCAAACCGGGACTTAAGAGGCTATGTATTTGAGAATACTCATGCTATACGTTCACATGTGTTAAACAGACTTCAGGAAATGAGTCAAGAATTTTGTGAAGTTTTGAAGAAACGTTAGGAGGCAAAGAATTTGTTTCTGAAATGGAGGGAAATATGTAGAATACATTGATAAATTGGTTCAGGCTTATAGTTTTTGTTTAAGCATCCATTTTAAGTCATGAACATGATAGAATCTATTTTTAAAACATTCAAAACATGCGAATAGTTGCAATTATTCCACCTGCCCCGCCATGGCGCTACTCGCGTTGCTATGACAACCGTAGAATCAACAAATCGCATCGCCTGAAGCTGAAACTCCAACAATAAGTTCAAATATATTAAAACTATAATTTCTGAAAATTTCAATACAATCCATAAACAAATATTAAAGTTACGACACTATTATCTTTATTTTCTGAACACCCTGTATATACTTTTGACTAAATTGTTTTAGAAAACACACCAGACACTTGTTTTGTTCTTGGTATCATGTTTCCAGAGTGAAATGAAACATCTTTCCGAGCCTCATTGGAACAAAACGACACAAACAACATGTTTAGGTCTCTCAATATTGTAATTGTACAAAGGAAACTTTGGTTGATTTTAAAAAAGTATCTTGTTAATGAAATAGAAGGTTTATCTTGATTTTTATCTATTTTGGGGATTTTGTTTTTGTTTATTTTTTTGAATACGTTTTTTTTAAATCAACCAAAAATTATTTTGTATAACTATAATATTGAGAGGTCTAAAAACATGTTGTATATGCTATTTTGTTCTAACAAGGTTCGGAAATACAATCTATTTCATTCTCAAGAATTGGTAGAAAGGAGCAAAAACAATTGCACTAAAAGAACAAAAAATGTTAACAAAAACAGTTATATAAAATATTTCTAAATAATTTTTACATCAAATTGTTGTCAATCAGTCAATATAACATAAAATACCGTGTTTCTTTACAGAAATGTTTTCAATGATTGGTTTAAGAGAAAAACATTGAATTCAGTTCTCCATATCGATACCACTCCCTTAAACCAGTTTTGTTTATGAAATAATCTTAATCAATGTTATAAAATGCGGTTTGTGCATTTCTTCAATGAAATTCCAAAAAGCGATGATTTTGATGGACATTTGGTTCGAAAGGGAACAGGTGGGTTATCGCAAACAATTTCAGGCGATTCTAACTTGACTTTTGAATATTTTCTGGTCATGAATCACCCTATGCAGACAGAGCCTGTGAGAAATATTTGGTGTGGCAGAAAGAGCGTTTGGTGCGGAGTCAATGGTCATTTTCTATTTAATTTAAATGTGGAAAACTTTTATTTAATTAGGCCTCTTTAAAATTCAATTATACCCTTATGTATGTAGTGGACACCTAATATCAATAAAATTGTGAAAATTATAGCGTAATTCATTTTATAGCGACGTGGTACGCATTAAACCTATCCCAGACCTATACATTTTAAAATCATCGAGTATGTTGATGGGTGGATTGCAAGCTGAATATCTCTATCTCTAAATCCAGATTTTCTCAAGAGCTCTCGGCTAAGAGCGCTTTGCTAAAACGTTTAGGACCCTAGTCAGAGCCAAGACGTCTTAGCGTTAAAACGTTTTACAAGCGAGTGTAAATCCATCGGTTTTAGCTAGGAGCTCGAAGTCCGTTTTTTTTGCGTTGCACCGAACGAAACATTTGAAACTTTCCATTTACATATGTCGCACGGTCCTGTCTTGTGACGTATCCCTTGTTCCCAATATCATCCCAAAATTATTGCGAAGAACTCATTGCCTGGCGATTTATCATAATCCTAATTTATGCATAAAATCTACCTGCTCTCTTCCACGCTTTTAACAATGCTGTCTTTAGGACATAGTTTTTTGAAACCGATGCATTCTTTAGAACAAAGTATAGTAGAGGGAAAGGAATAGCTATATTGACTGAACCGTCTTTCAACAAGTACTGAACGGCTTTTTCAATTTACATGTTTACCTACATATCTCTAAGACGTTTTAGAAAAACAGGTGTAAACTCAATCATATTTCGTAAGACGTCTTGAAAATGGTGGTGTAAACTCAACATAATTTTCCTAAAATGTTTTAGCTAAGACGTCTTGGAATGCCGCGTGTATTGTAAATAGGGCTATTGTAACATACCATCAACACAACTCCATTTTGCGTTTCTCTGCTCAACCCATTTACTATCTCCAAGTAATTCCCAGCTGAGCTGCCAAGCGGTAGGATCTTTTCCAATGTCAGAGCTAAAACGTTTGAAAATATTCGAACGAGCATCAAAGTAAGTCGGAGAAAGATTATTATCAATCAACCATCTGCCCTCAAAATTGATAAAATCCATTTTGAAGTAGATGTTGTACTCTGGAGGACTCTCTCTTGTGTAACTTTGCAAAGTGTCGATATTCGTATCAGTTTCCACATAAATCCCATTCAATTCATCCATGCCAGAAACGTCTATACGACTACACAAAATCCCTAAAAAACAATACAACAGAAATGTTCATAAATCCACAGTGATTCGAGCAAAAATAGAAAATATTGTTGCAAATATAAAAGAGACGTATTTCCACCTTGCCGAGCCTGTTCTAAGGGTATACGTCCTAGTTTAAAAGCCATTTATTTAAGAAATATAGACCAAAGAGCAGGGATGATATCGTCGAATACACCCCCAAGGCTAGGTACAAACGTTTTCTGTACCCCGAACGACCAAAGGAAAGCTTTTGTGCCTAGCCCTAAGGGGGGTATTCGACGATATTATACCTGCTAAGAGGTGTTTGATAGACGGTCACGTTAACAAGATCGCGTAAAAGGAAAAACATAAAACAGTGGACATTTCGAAGTTTAGAGATTATAGTTTGGCTAACTGGACGTTTATTTTCACTTTAATATGAGCTTTAAAATTTACTATTTTTGCAATTTAGTAATTTTCTTCATGTACGATAACTTAAAATGCACGTGAAACTTGTTTTTCTGTTTATAATAGGAATCACTGTCGGAGTTTTCTGAATGGCTCCGTGACCATTAGACCAATTTACATATAGGAGAAAGTCGAGGGATTGATGTTTTGTGTTAATTGAAAGATAGCTGACTGGTTTTGGACAAATCTCAAATATTTTAAAAAACTTGAAGCAAAATTGTAGAAACGGTAGAAGGCGGTTACGACACTGCGTCATGAAACGGTACAATTACGAATTCACGGTAATAGAATGGAAAGAGGATGTATAAACGTTTTGAGACCGTTAACATGTTAATGGACTGTTACCTAGGCGTTACGCGGCTGGAACCGTGCAAATCCATTCGCTCTAACATTTCGAACGCCCGGTGAGAGTCCGCTTAGCAGACGGTATCGTTCGCAATCACTCGCTGAACGAGTCAACGCCCACTAACGTCCCATCATCGCCTTGCAAACGTGTTCTTAACGGCCGCATCGTCCTTATACCATCCCCATAGCGCTGTCAGCGTTCACAGTCAAACGTTACTCAACCGGCGAAAGTTTTGTGCATGCTCAAACATTTGGCCGGGTGTGGATGGCAGTCAACGTTTCTTGACCGTTTTCAATGAGCGGAAAGCGCAAAACCGTGTACCATACCATGCACCGCCGTCTGGCCATGGTGAACGGTTGGCCTGCAAGGCTAGTGTTACAGCTGCTTTGGAGAGCGAACGGGTTTACACGGTTCCAGCTGCATAACGGCTAGGTAACAGTCCATTAACGTGTTAACGGTCTCATTACGTTTTTATAACATCATCTTATACCATCCTATTCACCGTTGGTATACGCAGCTAACGAAAATTGACCGGTACGGGTCAAAAGCTGGACTGGTACGGGTTAACGGTTTTATTTGAATTTAAAACAGCCATAACTTGCTCAATATTGACTTCCTTGTGTCTAATTTGAAATATATGATGCCTCCCGATGCTTTTAAATACCCCAATTTTTTACAGATTTTTAAACGGACCAAAACTCTCTAAATGCGCATTCATGCTCTTTTCTCTCGAGAACAACTGTCTCATTTTCACGATAACTTTTATTTAGTACTTCTAACATATAAGATCTATTTTTCCCCATCAAGGTATGATGTAAATGACATGCTATTTACATCTTGTGAGTTTCAATGACGCGCGTTTGATTTTATAAAAAATGCCAAACTTTGTGACAAAGAATTTCATCCTGCTTTCAGCGAGAAGACGGACCGGTTCGGGGCAATCTGCTTGCAGCTAGAAGACGGACCGGTTCGGGGCAATAGCTGATGAAATTTTCCTCTGTTTATTAAAATATTTTTATGGCATGAATTCCGTATCAAAAGTAATACGTACCTAATTTAGTAGTTTTGGTGCACGCTTTTAAAATCCAGTGCCTAATTTGGATCCGTGACCCCTTTCACTTAAACCACCGTACATAGCTCGGAATTCCGTTACCTATTTCATTTAACGTGACCAATCTTAATTTTGCCTGACGATATTTGAAAAAAAGCGTCACGGTTTTTTCGAAAAAGCGTCACGGATTTTGAAAAAAACCGTGACGCTATTTTCCTAAAACCGTGACGCTTTTACTAAACTACCCGATCTGAATTCTCGTAATAGCGTTCGGTATTTCATGACCAAATCCAGTACGTACGGTATACCTATCTCCGTATACCCGACGCTTTTACCGATCGGTGCATTTTTACCGGACGCTTTTACCGATCGGTGAAATTCCCCCGTACGCTCTTACCGTTCCTTGCCGTGAATTCCGGACGGTATACCGACGCGACATCTTTTAATGATGGCATGCATTAATACCGTTCGGTGTTTTTTACCGGACGCTTTTCCCTTTCCGAGCAAGTAAATAATGGACGTTCGAAAAGCCATCTCTTAAGGTTCAATTTACATATTTTCCAAAATGAATACATCACGGTCGAAGTCAATGCGACATTTAAAGCAACATTCGGATCCAATACCCAAGATGCCCGATTCATCCACAACACGAATAAATTATTGAGACCCCTTGTACTAAAACAAAAAATATCTGAACGAAAC
>CAIIXF020000359.1:0-20000 GCA_903813345.2 Owenia fusiformis | reverse complement strand
AAAGGGATTGCAAACTGGACATAGGTGCAAAGGAAAACAAGGACACATAAAGGACTTGCACCCTGGTTAAGGAACAGGGGCAATGTGCACCTTGGTTAAGGAACAAGGGCACATAAAGGACTTGCACCCTGGTTAAGGGACAGGGGCAAGATGCACCTTGGTTAAGGAACAAGGGCATATAGAGGAGTTGCACCCTGGACAGGAACAGGGCCACATAGAGACATTGCACCTATGATAAAGGATATTTGCACCCATAGCGTATATTTGCAGCAATTAAACCATTTGGGAGAGTTGCAACCAACTTTGCAACCCCATATCGGTGCAAGGGATATTTGCACCCACAATAATCAATTGAAGGACATTTGGGAGAGTTGCAATTAACTTTGCATACCCCATATCGGTGCAAGGGATATTTGCACCCACAATAATCAACGGAAGGACATTTGGGAGAGTTGCAATTAATTTTGCAACCCCATATCGGTGCAAGGGATATTTGCACCCACAGTAATCAACGAAAGGATACTTGGGAGAGTTGCAACCAATTTTGCAACCCCATATCGGTGCAAGGGATATTTGCACCAAAAATAAACCTTGGAAGGACACTTGGGAGAGTTGCAACCAACTTTGCAACCCCATATAGGTGCAAGGGACATTTGCACCCACAAAAGGATTTTAAGAATATTTGCACCAGGTTGCACATTTATAAACTTGATTAGTTGACAGTTGAGTCCCGTGGCCAGGAGCGCCCTTTTATTTCAGGACAGACAAGAGAATACAAAGAGCAGCATCCCACAATTGCTGAAGAAGACTTTAGAGGCATTCAAGTCATATCAACCTTTATCTTTTGTGGAACTGATTAAAGTGAAACACGATTTGATCTTACTTTCTCATAGTAACTTTAGAGACCTTCAAGTAACATCACATGTATTTTTTCTGCCTTAAGGCATTAGTGATTATATAGCTTAGTGTAGTTTGAGTTCAACTTTGTACATAATTGTCTATTGTTTCTAGAGCATTGTTTGTGATTGTTTGGCTCATAAAGAGCAAATATATAACTTTATTTTTATTCTGTACTTGAATGTTCATTTTTGTATTGTATTGAGTTCCGGAGGGAGCTTGTGTAGTGCAAACCCAGATTGCGTAATACTTTCTTTCCCCTTGCATTCCCTTGGAGTAACATCTCAGGCGACTGTAGCGAGCGGAGTCAACGCCGCTCCGTATAATCCCGCAATTAAGTAACACGCGGGAGAGTCCACCTTTCCCGCATTTTCCCCGCATTCCTGACCCACGGGAAAAACGTTACAATATACAAGTATTATTGCATGAAGGACGTTGATAACAGCACCTCTGAAACTGAAACTTAGTATTGAGTATCGATTTATATTGTATTATTTTGAGGCGGAAGAAGCCAGAATATATGTTGTTGATTTTATATTAAATATTGTGTCTCTTTATTCATGCGTACATTTAACGTGTACCAAGTATCCTACGGAGTAACCTGGTCTGATTAATAACAACATCCACACTACCACAAATCAGGCCAGACGTTACACTACGTACACTTGTTGAAAATACATTGAGGAAAAACTGACATGAATTTCAGGCACACATTTTTTATGTTTATGAATCTATTGACATTTGAATTCTACACCACCACAAACTCCGGAGTTGTCAGATAATTTATGACGCATTTTGTCAATTTTTACTATAATTCTCAATTTTAAGAGCAATGTTATTTGTATCAGATTAGTCGAGCAATTTCCTCATATTCATATAGCACTTTTATAGAAATGATACTATTGGCCTGCTGTCTTGTGTACACTTTGCACTATACATCATCATAGGTATTTTATAATATAAGTTATTGAATGATTTGAAGTGCAATACAGGATATATCCTGCTCGAGAAATTCCGTATTGGAACGAGACGAAGTTGAGTGCCAATACAGAATATCGAGACAGAATATATCCTGTATTGCACTTCAAATCATTCAATAACGTTTTTATCTAGTGATCATCTGTATTGCTACTGAGATTGTCCCCTCCGTACCCATATTTTCTGTATTGCGACGGAGATGATCAACGGAGACAATCTCAGTAGCAATACAGATTGGTACAGCACAAGAACTAACGAATCAGAAGGCTTCATTTTACTGATCATACGATAAATAAATGTATAGAGACCCCATACATCAACGGATTGGATATTTGGTTTGCTGAAGGATCATATGACATGCTCCTGAGGGACTAAAAGATATGTCCCCATTCGTTAGGCAAAATGGTTTTACATATTGACGATGCATCGGTGTATTATTCACTACATGTCTGTGTTGCCTCCACTTTACTTTCTATTCAAACTTCTATTTATATACAGCTTCATATTTGCTAGATTTTGCACTACACAGAGACTTTCATTTTTCTGTGGACCTTAAACAAAGATTATTGGGCCAGGTCACTGAAACAGAGAAAAAATTACATCATGTTGTTTCGGGGGAGCCTACATGAATAGCTATTAGAACGATACGGGAATGTGTATAAAGAGTAGCTGAAACGACATCAACTGCAGAAACTAGTTGAAAATCCTAAGTGGGGTATTCTTTGATTTACCTATCACTTATTCACCACAAAATACATGAGAACCTCATAAAGTTTCCCATTCCTTTTTTACTAAGACCTTCCATTGTAGCATTCATTCTCAAATAATCGAACCTAAATGAATTTCTTTTGTACTAAAACGGTCTGAGATCTATGTGTAATTTCTGAAAAAACGAAATCAGATAAGTCAAGGAAGACTAAGCCTACAAGATCGCCAGAGGAGTACTTAAAAATACGATAAAATCGCACATGACGTAGTTTAGTAAATATAAGCTTGCTTTCGAGAAATGCAAGCTTAAAATAAATTTTACTATCAACAATGATGGACTAACTAATATCTGTCGTGAGTACCAACCACATATTAGTTCATAACAGGAATATGCCAGGAAAGCACTGGTGATCCACTCGATTACGCTGGTTACCAAAACGAACCGTTTTGGTAAAAAAAATGTCGGAACGTCGAAGGCACGATTTTTCTTTTTTCCTTATTTCACGCGTTGTAGGCAGAATCCCCACGACGTTTTTTCTCACAACGTGCATCAGTATCATATACAATTTTAGAAAATGTACAAGTTTGCGAAAAAATAGCTCAGAGGACAACAGAATCGTCGATTTATTTCCTCACTTAAGTTACATAAACGGTTTTTCGAAAAACATTAAGATCTGCACTTTTAACCCAAACCGTTTATGTAACTTAAGTGAGGAAGTAAATCGACGATTCTGTTGTCTTCTGAACTATTTGTTCGCAAATATGTACAATTTCTTAAACATATGGTACTGATACAGTTTGTGTTAAAAAATGTCGTGGGAATTCTGCCTACAACGTGTAAAATAAGGAAACGAGAAAAATCGTACCTTCCGGATGTTACGACATTTTGTTACCAAAACGAATTGTTTTGGTAACCAGCGTAATCGAGTGGATCACCAGTGGAAAGGGTCAGTTCGTTTGGATATATTTTAAAAACTTACACGTAATAATGTTTGATAATTTTATTGAATTCTATCCATAATATCATGAAGATGATGAAAACAGATGTACTCGTAAAAAATAGACAGATAAAGTTACGACGTCATGAGAAATAAAGAGTAATATGGGGAGGCGAGGGGAGGGGAGGGGACTGGAGGTAATAAGGAAGTGTTCTAGAGCAGATTCAAACCAAATTTTCATTCACACATCATTTGCGTCTAGTTGCCTCAATCCCCAGCTACGCCCCTTAAATATATAAATTACTCTGTAGAGATGCGTTAGGTGAATGTGTATGGTCCTATTAACTTAGGTACAGAAACGCTGTTTATTTCAATAAAAAAATGCTATTACAGTAGAGAAGTTGTATAAATATGACCAAAATGTGACGTAAATTGTTTGTGGCGATGTAGAATTCAAACTATAAATTCAGAAATATAAAATATATGTGCCTGAAATTCATGTCAATTATTAGTTCGCAGGGATTTAGGGAACGCCTCCACCCGTCCGTCCGTCCGTACGTAAGTACGTGCATCCGTCTGGGCGATAACTCAAATACCGTTCGCCCGACTTTGTTCATATTTTGTACACATGTGCCTTAAGTTCTGCTCGAAAGCTGATTTTCAAAATGGCTGCTCGTTAATTTTAGTGCCGATTTTACAGTAATTTAGGTATGTACTGTATAGAAAACTGTAATAGCGATGTAATAGAAATACTTGGAAAACATCTTGAAAAATGCTTGCCTTTGCACGTCATTTTACGATTTTTGCTGTTACTTCAAAAGTAGTTGACCAATTTTGTTCATATTTGATATGTGAATACTATAAGCATGGCACGGTGTCTAATGACAATTTGGGTAGTAGGCGGCCATTTTAAAAAAATGGACGTGTGTGCGATTTTTAAAATTGTTTATATGCGCCTAAAAGGGTATTACTTTTTGACAACTTGGCTAGTGAGCAACCATTTTGAAAATGGTGGCCTTTCTGATGTGTATTATTTTACGATACGTTTTGGCGTTGCTGTTGTCTAGTTCTCAATTTTCTCAATGAACAGTGTGTTTAATTAAGTACACAAAAGAATGAAAATCATCCATGCCTTATATCTCCCTCAAAAATTTCTCATGAGTTCTGGTACACCCTGTAGTTTAAGTTTGAAATATTTTATTTTGTGTCACATGTTTCATTATATATATTAAATACTTTTTAAAAAAAACAGCCGGCATTGGCTAAGAGTACATTGTATGTTAACATTTGAAGAGTAGTATACAAGTGCTGCCATCTTTGAATGAAATGACAAATATTTTGCTATCTAATGGCCATTTTCATAATAAATGATATGAACAAACACTGTCTTGATACAATATTCTAAAATCAAGATATTGGCAATGACTACTGACAGGTTGAGGACAGACCCTTGTTGCCCAGTTCTGTCATCAATTATAAAAGTTTGGAATAAAAATGATATCAGTTTTAACCATGCCTGGACTTTACAAGTCTTTTTGAATACATGTTATGAATAAGAGCTGCAAGAGGTTTTTGAATCTTCTTTGCAAACATAAGGCTAATAAATATCAAAAGTGAATTTGCACTATTCAAGTCTATATATGACAATTGCTCTTGAACTATCTCTGTAAAAAGTATCCCTAAGGAGCTTACAGTGTGGACATGTTATCAAGAAGTGAATTTCATTCTCCACTCCATCCAAATTACATAGTGTTTACACAACGTGTTTAGGTCTCTCAATATTGTAGTTGTACAAAGGGGAAAGTTTGGTTGATTTTTAAAAAGTATCTTTTTATCTCAAATAAAAATATTTTTATCCATTTTGGTTTTTTGTTTTAATTTTTTGAATACTCTTTGTTAAATCAACCAGACTTTCTTGTGTATAACCAAACTATAAGAGGTCTTAGAAAATGTTGTATATTTGTTCCAACAAGGTTCGGAAAAATAATTTATTTCATTCTCAAGAATTGATTAAAAGTCAAAATTACATAAAGGACCATGTTTTTTACAGAATGTTTTCAATAATTGGTTTAAGATAAAATCATTGTTGAATTCAGTTCACCGTATCGATACCAATCCTTTCTCTTTTCTGAGAGGATCCGCGTATAAATGGTCATGGATCCGATTGTAGTACAGGATACAGATAAAAAAAGAAAAGATATTGTATTTTTAGGTGGAAAGGCCAGATCAATTAAAATGTTGACAATGATCGCATAGTTTTAGTAATATATTATTCATCATGTTTATATATTGTATATGACAAATTGTGCAAAACTATGTTTTCTTATACAAAAAACTAATAGAAATAGCTTGACATCAATGAACTATGACTTCAACTCGATATCAAGAAATATTCACTTGCTAAATACATGTAACTTAACGATGACACGATCGTCAATTTCTATGCCTAAAACAACGTCATTAGTCCCAAGAAAATGAATAGAAAATGTTCGAAAGTATGATTCAAAGAAGAATATACTTACCTTGTCTGTTTACAAAAGTAAAACTTAGTGAAACTCAGATTAATGGGACCGATTGCTCATGACTGGAACGGCTACTCCCCTGTGCTTCAGCTGTATAGATTCAAAAGACTAGATCCGAGTAGAAATTATCTTGATTTACGTCATTAAATATTCAAAATTCATTCAAAGTGATGTCTTATTTGAAACCTATGTAAAAATACATCGAGAAATATGGTTTCGAAAATTGTTTATCAACTTTGAAAATGTACTTTTTGAAGATGTGACTTCTATTTCGGGTTGATTCCCAATAGACCCCATGTTAAAAAAATCACAAAAAGTGAAATTTCTTTTCTTGTTTTTGACAGATTACATTTTATTTTACTGCACACATTTTAATTTGCATAAAGGTTATATGAAAATTGAATCTTTTGAAATATTTAATTTTCTAGTAACTGTGATTCCAATCCAAATAAACCCTCAATTATTTTCAACTATCAATGATGTTTAACTAACAAAATCAATAGATTGGAACTAATTATGATGTTTTGAAAGGATTGAAAGTAGAATGTACAAGTTTCTAGAGGTACCAATCTTCAAACAGCACACTAAATTGTAACACAATAAAATGGTCTCAAGCAAAATCCCGCCAGCTTCAATTTGCATACTAATGACAATACATTATTTTTCAGCTGCTCAGCTTGACACAAATGACGAAGAGGATGACATAGCTGCCGTGGAACTAGAGGGTGATGAATTCAACTGTCCTATTTGTATGAAGCGACTTAAGGAGCCCAAGTTGACACCTTGCGGCCATACCATGTGTTGCCGATGTTTAGAAAATTGGGCCATTGAAAAAGGCAGAGAAAAGTGTCCTTGTCCTGTATGTAAACGACAAATTGATATGCCACGGGGAGGAGCTAGAGAATTAGAAGGGAATTATGCATTGATAGGAGTTTTAGAAACTCTAAAAGATAAATCAAGGAAAACTCCTGGAAAAGTGAAGAAACCCCAAAAACCCGTTAAGTATTGTACAGGCCATCCTAATGAGCATCTCAAGTATTACTGTATAGATTGCAAGGAGATTGTGTGCAGTGACTGTATCATAACTGCCACCCATAAAAATCATACAGTCGAAGGATTAAAAGAAGGTCTTAGAAAAATATCAGAACAAAGAGAGTTAACATTACAAGGAATAATTACAAACAATAATATATTTCAAGAGCATATTAATAATAAAGCAGCAATAGTGAAGGAAAAAGTTCAATCTGCAAAACAAGTTCAAACCAACGCAGTCAATACGCAATACGAACATGAATTAAAGGAAGTAACGTCTACAGATGATATGGAAACAACTAAATACAATCAAATAGAAAGTATTACAAAACAGCACGATGAGAACATAGTCGCAGTCGACAATATACAGGAGGGCAATATTAGAAAGATCAAAGCGCATAATGATCAACTTCTGTCAGAAATAACCCTAACACAAGGTATACTCCAACAACTCAACTCTAATCAACAGTTTGACAACCCAGACGACAGTATACGATTCCTACAAGAACTAGCCGAGAAAGTACAAGAATGGAAGAAAACCCCAATAGCTGACATCAGACATGAACTAGCCATTCCACAGTATGTAGATGTTGATTCTACAGGAGCAGGTCTAACGTTCGGTAGAATATTATCCACGAGGAATATTGTGTCGAAACAAATTAAAATAGAGAAATTGTGTGAAACTACTACTGGGATCAAAAATATTACTGTATTAGAGAACAGAAGTGTAGTAACTGCTCATGAAGAAGCTGGTATTTACATTCATGATCCCACCACTTATGTTATCAAGCATCATTTCGATATGAAATGTATAAGACTTACATCAATAGGCAATCAAATAATATGTGTAGAATATAAATCTGGTCCCACTATTAGCATTCTGAGTAGTGAGGGTGAGCGTATAGGATCAGTAGATTGTGTGAATCCACCAGTGCAGTGTGTAGCAGCAGGGCAAGGAGGAGAATTGGCAGTATTACATCATGGCAGTGAAACACATTCTAAATTATCATTTATTAACATTAAAGAGAATAGAATAATATCAACATGTAATGTAAAAAAGGATGGAAATGTACCATGGATGACAATCACCTGCAATAATGAAGCAATCATTTCATACTTCAAAGATGACATCATCAGGTGTTATAATTCCGATGGAGAGGAACTATTTACATATGATCCGAACACTCAGGGAGGACATAAGCTTGTTGCAAGAGGTGTGTGTAGTGATGTATTTGGAAATGTGATAATAGCTAGTAGCACAACCAACACAGTTCATCTGCTAAGTTCCACTTTGAATTGCCGTCAGTTGCTAATAACAGAAGGCGAATGCATCGAGAGGCCTATGGATGTTGCAATAGACAATGAGGGTGATTTAATTGTAGGATGCTTTTTGTCTGGTGAGATCTACCGTGTAAAATACATAGAATGAGGTGACTTAAGAAGTAAGAGTGAATGATTAACAGGAACGAATAAACTGTGGTAGTGCGTATATTGATCCATTCAATTTGATTTTTCAATTACGTGCTAGTATTTGATTAAAATCTACGCACACGTGATTATTTTTATTGAACAAAATCAGTTAAGAAGTATCAATTCTAGTTCAGACAACCTCTTTTCAATTCTACAAATAGAAGAGCAATTATGAAGTTTACAAAAATCCGCTTTTATCAAAATAATCAATTTTATGTGTTACCGTACGTGTAATATTATTTTTTTATTCATTTCAACTTAATTCATGCGTTATTATTTTATAAATAAAATAGAATCATGATGGTTTACTCATTGAGATGTCGCCATGCATGTGCGTTTTATCAAAGTATTTGTTTTTGAAATAATTAACGTAAATGTAGTTCTCATTTACTCTCATTGGAATTTTCAAATATCAGAAATGAAGAAGCGGTTATTCGTTGCCTCATAAAATGGTAATATATTATTATTATACTATTAATTGAAATGTTGATTTCATAAGCTTTTCTACTTTTATCATCGCTTCCCGTAAATCGAAAAAGGAGCTAAGAGGCAAGCAGCAAATTTCTGCTAGAAAATTCAGCAAATCTAAAGATGCTCTTTTCAAGATGATAAATCGCTAGTGACAAAATTTGAAAGATGGCGTAGTTCTAATCGAGATATGAGCATGTCTAATTATTTGCGACAATTAGTTTGGCCCATGTGAATGAAGAATAAAAATGTACGGTTTTTCTCATTTGTATGTATTCACATAATATGTCTGGTTATTTAACCAAGGTAAACCACGACTATCACATTACTGTAAAAATGGCATTAATGTGCAAAATGTCACCACTTGCCATTTGATACTGACACTGAATGCCGAACACCATCCGCCAAACGACGACCATAATCCACAAAAATTGGGGCACAATAACAATATGTCACCCCTTTTGGTGGTGGCATATACACTCCCCTCCATAAGTTTGGCAACCTTTTTTCCCCATTGAACTATCTGTTAAAGCCTCTTTACGTTTGAATTTTTATTTACTTAACCGGCGATGAAATAACTTATAATATTGATGGAAACGTAACTTGACTTTATTTCCAATACCTCCAAATTTTCTCAATTTTTTTCCTCAATTACAATAGGTCGGAAATTGATGATAAATTTTATGAATTTTTGAAAATCGTCATTCCCATGTAATCAAATGGGAAATGGAGGGTTCGGGGCAAATCAGAAATCAGGATTGCTTTTCAGTAAAAGATTCAGCAAAAAATATTTTTATATAGAAAATTGAATTGTCTAACTTTTTTGAACACTAAGTGTTTAGTTTATTTGATGAATATTAAAGTTACAGCGCTTCAAAGTCATTTTTGAAAATAATTTTTCGCCTCCTGTGTTATTTCAATGGGAGAGGTTTTTTGAAAAACAATTTTGACTTTAAAGCCCTATAACTTTGTTAAACCTGAAGAAACATATCAATTTTTTGTTAAATAAAGTTAGACAATTCAATTGCCTGCCTAACTTGTATTTTTTGCAAGGACTCGGATGGATGGATATTCTGTCATATGACTTGCGGCAAACCTACCATTTCCCATTGGTTAACATGGGAATGACGATTTTCAAAAATTCATCAAATTTATCATCAATTTTCGACCTATTGTAATTGAGGAAAAAAATTGAGAAAATTTTGAGATATTGGAATTAAAGTCAAATTACGTTTCCATCAATAGTATTAGTATTTACATCGCAGGTTAAGTAAATAAAAATTCAAAGGTAAAGAGGCTTTAACACGTAGTTCAATGGGGGAAAAAAGGTTGCCAAACTTATGGAGGGGAGTGTAAGTACATATATGTACACCCCACATTCTAATTTTGGCAAACGGAAGTCATCATTTGAATCGCTTATCAGACATTCTTTATATTCTTGACGATTAAACTCATCAAAGTTGTCATCAACAATGTTCGAACTCTTGGACTAATTTAATTTTTGCAAGACCCAAACTTATCATATTTTACATATTACCGAACGTACCTGTTCAATTCAGGACAGTTGATATAAAAGTAGTTTTGGACTTTATCGTTCACTCTTTTCCATAACGCAATACTTATTTTAAACACATGGGAGGGTATAGCAATATGTCACTACTTTTGGTAGTTGCATAAAAGTACACCCCACCTTCTAATTTTGGCAAACGGAAGTCATCATTTGAATCGCTTATCAGACATTCTTTATGTTTAGCGATTAAAACTCATCATAATTGTCATAAATCCTCGAACTCTTGGACTAGTTTAATTTTTGCAAGACACAAACTTATCATATTTTACCTAGTACCGAAGGTACCTGTTCAATTCGGGACAGTTGATATAATAGTACTTTTGGATTTTATCGTTCACTCTAAATTTCCATAACCTATACTTATTTTAAAAAAGTGGGAGGGTATAGCAATATATCACCACTTTTGGTAGTTGCATAAAAGTACACCCCACCTTCTAATTTTGGCAAACGGAAGTCCTCATTTGAATCCCTTATCAGACATTCTTTATATTTGACGATTAAGCTCATCAAAGTTGTCCTAAATGTTCGTACTCTTGGACTAATTTAATTAAAATTGTCATAGATGTTCGAACTCTTCGACTTATTTAAATTCTGCAAGACATTTGAGTTCTTTTAAATAAACACACTGTGGAATTTGAACACCCAGTCAGAGGGCCCGCCAATATTGCCCGGAACTATAGCTCCAGCTATTGTTTAAGTCAATATAGTAAAATATAATATTTGTGTTCTTGTGCAATACGTATATTTGAAATGCGATCAGAATATGCTGCTACTACATAGGTTGCTTCAAAAATGTATATGTTCTATTTTAAGAGTCTTTGTGAACCAAACATGCAAATCAATGAGTATAATGTTTGAACATTCATAGATGTAAAGAAATGACAAACAAACAAGTGTAGTATAATACAAAGCTCGATATAGTCTTGATTTAGAAGCATTTTGTTAAATATTGGTCATTCATCTGTATGTATCATGCACACACATAAACAAAGCTAAAGTGCTTGTGCCGGTATTTTATGATTTTTAAAAATGTTAATTGTTGTATTGAATAATATACATGTTTTAGATTTTCTCGTAGAAAGCAAAAGCAACCCTCTATTTTAGAATAACTTTGTTGCTTGCATCGATGAAGTCATCTTGGCCATTTCTGCTAACATAAATCGTTTTATTTTTGAATTAGTGAACTGGTTAGGGAAAATAAACAAAGTTAGCACTTTAAATGTCAGATAGCATTACCTTTAAGATCCCTTAAGATTTCATAAATTTTAAAGGGATCATATTTTGCCGAATCTCTCTGATTCTGCCATAAACCACCAGAATCCTATTTTATTGTTATTGAGTGTTGAAATATCCATATTTCAACAGTTTGGATCATATCTAGTAAACATGTTGTACCGTTTTATTTGTATTTATGATTTAGTTACATTTATATCCTACAGTAATGCCTGGGTCATATTTGCTCCGATCCATCGGCCGGGCCGGCCGATTGACTGTTTTGCTCAATATTGTATTCAATTTTGAACAAAATACTCAATCGGTCGGGCGCCGTAGTGAAAATCGAAGCAAATGTGACAAAGGCATAAATGAGGTCTCTAGATGACATTGTGCTACAGGGTGTCCCAGAACTCATGAGAATATTTTGATGGAGATATAAGGCATGGGTGATTTTTCAATAAACAAACATTGAGGAATAACTGACATGAATTTCAGGCACATATCTTTCATATTTTCGAATTTATTGACATTTGAATTCTACATTGCCACAAACCCTGGAGTTAACAGTTTATGTCACATTTTGTCAATTCTATACAAATTCTCAACTATAAAACAAACGTTTTTTGTATAAGCTTAGTACAGCATTTTTCTCATATTGATGATGCACTTTGATAAAACGATATATAAACTTTGATAGAGACCCAATACATCAACAGATTGTACATTTGGTTTGCTGAAAGATCACAATGACATATTCCTGAGGGACTGAAAGAAATGTCCCCATTTGCTAGCCAATATGATCTTGCATATTGGCAATGCACCAGCGAATAGGTCATTACATGCATGTCAGTAGTGCATCCTGAATTTACTTTCTATTGAGACTTCACAGTACTGTATATAGTAGCTCCATATACTTGCCAGATTTTGCTCTACTAGACTTTTGATTTATTTGGGGATCTTAAACAAAGATTAAGTGAACCATGTCACTGAAACGGAGGAAGAATTGAGCCATGTTGTTTCAGAGGACCCTATAGAAATGGCTATTGGACCATTTGGGAATGTGTATAAAGAGAAGCTGAAAAGACGACATCAATTGCAGATAATATGCTATAATAACTCTGTAGAGATATGTTAGCTAAATGTGTATGATCCTATTATATAAGTTATTGAATGATTTGAAGTGCAATACAGAATATATTCTGGTCGAGAAATTCCGTATTGGAACGAAACGAAGTCGAGTTCCAATACAGAATATCAGGACAGAATATATCCTGTATTGCACTTCAAATCATTCAATAACGTTTTTATAGTGTGATCCTCTGTATTGCTACTGAGATTGCCCCCTCCGTACCAATATTTTCTGTATTGCGACGAAGATGATCAACTTGGACAATCTCAGTAGCAATACAGATTGGTACAGCACAAGAACTGACCAATCAGGGGGCTTCATTTTACAGATCATACGATAAACTAATGTACTGAAACCCTGAAATAATTCAATGAAAACAATGCTATTAGAGTAGAGAAGTTGTATAAATATTATCAAAATGTGACGTAAATTGTTGTATTTCTCTGACTACTCCAGTGTTTGTGGCGATGTAGAATTCAAATGTCAACAAATTCGAAAATATAAAAGATATGTGCCTGAAATTCATGTCAGTTATTCATCAATGTTTGTTTATTAAGTGCACTTAATTTGAAGGAAAATCATTCATGCCTTATAGCTCCCTCAAAAAATTCTCATGAGTTCTGGGACACCCTGTATCAACGTCATAATTACATTTTGAGTGAATGTTATATGTGTTACATTGTTGTGTCACGCTGTATTAAGAATGCTGCTTTGCTTAACCAAACAATACAATGTCAATCTAAATAATATCGCAAAATATGTATACATATTTTATTGTGACAAATAAGATTTTACAATATAAGACTGCTTGAAATATATGCTTTAGACTTAGTTATTTAAAACCTACACTCTGTAGTGATTGTTGAAGATAGTAAGATGGATGAATAGAACACCATTTAGCCATGTTTGTCAATGATGTACTTAAAAATATGTTATTGCCACGTGCGCAGACCAGGGAACAATTCTAGAAAAACAGGCTAATGGCGCCTTGGGGTGGCCCAAAATTATGATTACTCTGCATCACGGTGTCCAATCAAGATTTTTCTAGTGCCTTCTTGTGTTTTTAAGACGTTTTGACATCCGGGAATGACAACAACTACCCACAGAGAGCTTTTTACATATGATTTGTATCGTAAAATGTATATTAAACTTATATACATTTTTACGATACAAATCATATGTAAAAAGCTCTCTGTGCAACTACCCAAAGTCTACACGCTGTATTGAATTAAATGATTTTGATTGGACATCATGATGCAAAGAAATGTAATTTAACTGAGTAGCTTCCTTCAGAATAATTCTGCTTGTCCAAGTAACTTCCTGACTCTAACCCCAAGCTAAAACCTTAAGCCCAATATACACAAATCGAGCACTGTGGGACGATGTATTTATTTAACATAGCGTGAGACCTCATGGGACTTCGTGGAACTTAATTAGGTTTTGCCTGATGAGGTTTCGTTGGACCTTGCCTCATGAAGCCCAATCGAGTACCGTGAGACTCAGAGGGCTTGACAGGGCATCATGGGACAGAGTCCAACGAAGCCCATCGGGAATGAACACGGGGCGTCGTGGGATCGTTGTTGGACCTTTGATCATCATTTTCGTAGGACTCGGCAAAGTTAACAAGAACTCACCGGGCATCATGGGATTCAATGGGATTCGATGGGGCAAGTGATATATTTTGCCCGTTGTTGTATATTGGGCTTATCTCTCTCATCTCACTCTACTTCTAGTTCCAGACTATTACATCTCTCCTGACGTTTGTTACAATACTTCCAAACATTGAAGTGTAATAATTCCACATATTTAAGTGTAATATTTCCACACATTTAAATGAAATATTTTTTGAATAGTTATCCTATAAATAGGTTTTAATAGGTATACTGATTGTAAGCGTTCAAGCATGGAGTGGGTTGGCTCACGGCCAGGCCAGATCAATTGAATTCATTCAGCTTCAGCATCAATCCGTCGAAACTCGTACAACCGTGCACCTCCATAGAATTTCTTGGACTTATCATAGATTCGAACAAATTTGAAATCCAAATTCCGCAAGATAAGCTCCAAGACATCACAACAGATTTGAAAAAATGGCTCGTCAGGAAAAGAGCATCAAAGCGACAAATATTATCTCTAATAGGTAAACTGACGTTCATTTGCCGAGTCATATACGCAGGAAAAACGTTCTTGAGAAGGATTATTGATCTTTCAACAAAGTTAAAACACTTACATCACAAGATGTAAATCAGCAATTCTTTCAGATCGGACATATCTTGGTGGTTAAGCCACCTACCCTCATGGGGAGGAACTAGTTTATTTTTCGACGACGAATGGACGCCGAGTTCCAGGCTTCAATTGTTCACAGACGCTTGCGCTAACTCATATGGTGCATTCTTTAATGGCAAATTTACATATGGAATCTTCACGGACGAACACGCCAAACGTAGCATCGCATTTAAAGAACTTTTTGCAATAGTGACTGCAATGGCGACATGGGGAAATGAACTTTCTCAGAAGAAAATAATCATACACTGCGATAATGAAGCAATTGTTCACGTTGTCAACAAAGGAGCATGTAGAGACAAACATTTAATGGCGTTAGTGAGATCGCTATTTTATTACAATGCCATACATCAATGTACATGTCGCTCAATGTACATTAAAGGAACAGAAAATGGAATCGCTGACAGTATCAGTAGATTAAACTTTGAGCGATTCGATAAACTGGTTAAAACAAAAACACAATTTACGCAACCACAAGAAATCAAACTATTTTATTGATCAAACGTATATTGAGTGTAAAGTAATTTGTATACATGTGGTCAGTTACTTTCATCAGCATATGTACACTTCAGAGATCTGATATTGTTTAATTACAAGTGTTTTACTGTACATACGTTGTTTAATTTTGATTTTTAATGTATTAATTTGGTCAAATTCTGATTGCAGGATCTGAGCTTGAGAGACTGGTCAAGAAATCAGATTTACTCATAAAAAATGGACTTCAAATGTCAACACAAAAAACGTATCTGGCAGGTCAGAAAAGTTTCATAAAATTCTGTGATCGTTTTTCACTTGAATATTGCCCAGCCTCTCAAACATCTATTTTGGCTTACATAGCAGATTGTGACGAACGAAATCTTAGACATGGTACCATTGTTAATTACCTTTATGCTATTCGATCAATGCATCTAGAAAACGGTCATGGTGACATTTTAAAAGATAATTTTTCAGTCAAGAGAGCATTGAAAGCTATTCATACAAAACAAGATAATACATGTAATCAAAAACTGGCTATAGACCATAACATTATGAAATCTTTAGAAACTCTTCATAGAAGTAAAATACATGATACTATAGTTATGTGGTCAGCAATGACTCTAGCATTCTTCGGGTTATTCAGGTGTAACGAAATCACTATACCAGATAATTCAACGTTCTGTCCTAATAAGAACATGACTACCAATGACATCTCATTTCACAAAGGTGTAAATGGAACTTTTATGAAAGTAATGTTAAAACAATCAAAAACTGATACAATTGGAACAGGAGTTCAAGTGATAATTGGATGTACAGAAACAAACGTATGCGCAGTATGCGCCATGAAGAACAACCTGTCACTTTTCATTGGAAATAAAAAAGATACACCGTTATTCGTTCTGAACAATGGTTCAATTCTATCACGCAAAGTCTTTGTCAGTCATACTAGAACGTGTTTATCAATAATAGGTATTGATCCTAAAAAATACAGTGGACATAGCTATAGAATTGGAGGTGCCACGTCAGGGGCAAACGCCCAATTCGAAGAATGGGAGTTAAAAGTGTTGGGAAGGTGGTCAAGTGACTGCTATAAGAGATACATAAGAACTCCCATCGAGGTGTTAGCTAACTTCTCAAAACGATTGATACAGTAGTAGTTATTAGGCAATTGTATTGATAAAAGCGTAAATGTAATAATTTCTACGTCCAGGTCGTGTTGGGCGCTTTTGGGCGGTTATTATTTTATAAAATAAGAATTGGAATAAATGATCGTCCATTTTAGCCCAACACGACTTGTTCTGTCATTTGATTGATTATTGCGTTGGTGATTAAAGAAAAACTATTAATGAATATTTATCCTATAAATAGGTTTTAATAGGTATACTGATTGTAAGCGTTCATGCATGGAGTGGGTTGGCTCACGGCCAGGCCAGATCAATTGAATTCATTCAGTCAAAACATGATCGACCACACCCACCCACCCATTATGATTTAATTGTATGTATATACGTATTATAATTGTATTTTATAAGAAAACACAAATACCAAAAAAATATATATATAATTGATTCAAGTTATTTAATTTTACTTAGGGCGGTTATTATTTTATAAAATAAGAATTGGAATAAATGATCGTCCATTTTAGCCCAACACGACTTGTTCTGTCATTTGATTGATTATTGCGTTGGTGATTAAAGAAAAACTATTAAACATGTTTAAGTAACTTGTTTACACATTCAAGTGTGATATATTTTCATTCATCTGATATTACACATATAAAAGGGTAAGTCAACCATGAATGTATGCCATATTCCGCGTAACATATGTCTCCTCAAAATCAAAATATGCCGTACGGATGCCGTGGCAAATGTGACTGCTAAATTATCTTACCGCAGAAATTCCAAGGCGACAGTAGAAATATTATTGACCACAGAAGTGATGGACTATCAGTCAAATCCAGTAACTATGTCAACATACGAAAATAAAAATCTCAAAAATCGTACATCTTTAATTTCCAAAATAATTTGTGAGGTGGTTATGAAGATGATAATACACATTTTAACGTATTAATTTTGAGTACATCTCGAATCCATTTTCAACAAAGCGTTCGCGAAATAAGTATTCGAAATGTTTGAGTTCGGGATGATAAAAGTGCGTTAGTATATACCGCTCCTCAACAAATTCCTTTGGGAACAAGATATAGAATCAAAAGCAAATTCTTCTTATTTACTCCCCGACATATGCTAACGAATGTTACATGAGTAAATAATTTTGTAAGCGTTTGTTCTCTACAGGTGCCATTTTTTATTATTGAAAAGCATTTCTAAATTGATAAGTTTCTTGGAATACAACATAACTGTTAACGATTTAAGTCATTAATAATATTTCCCTCTGTGATCCTATGATAAATAGACAGTAACTGTATCGATGTTTTATTTTCAATCTGACGTTTAAACATGAGTCGACAATTATGTAGGAAATTTCAATTCCACATGTCAACTCGTGTTTTTCACAATATTTAGCCTATCGTGATAGATCGCCAAAATCTGCATGTACCTCTCAATGAGGCAATATGTTTTTAAAAGAGATGTAAGCTATAAACTCAAACCAAAATTCAAAATACCCGCTGTTATTTTGATTGCACAAGACGAAATTTCCCCTCCTAGGAAGCACTTTGGTAACACTTTGAAGCAGGATTCTTGAAAAATGGTTCGAATTTTCAAAAAATGTTTCATGCAATTTCATCGCTTTGTTTAAGCCTCAACTCCGATAACATAATTATAAATTAAAATGAAACATTTAACTCACCGGGTTATATGAAACCGTTTCGAGCATTGATGATTTGAGTTAAACTGTGGATATTTATATAAAATGTAAGTCGGCATGTATTCGACAGTTAATGTACACATATGAAGTATACATCAACGTATGACCTAAATATCGATTCGTAACCACCTTCTCTGGCTTTCAAAAATTAAGTTGGAATTTACAGTGGTAGGAGATTACCAAAAACGTCAATCACATCCAAATATCCGAACGACGTCAAATATTAACAATACACTTTTTGTGCATCTCGAACAAGACAAGGTTCTGTGATCCAGCAATGTGTATTCCGAAAGTAAAAATGCACAAATATCAACAACTTTCATTGAGCAGGAGAATACATTCGAAATCACAACTTTTAAAATATTTGTTTCAACCAGGAATTGAAAGAACTTGAAATATGTTGTTAGTTTTTTCAAACCGCATATTTCCTCATTCACGTTCTTTGACAAAGATGAATCCATTTGAAGACATGGATTTTCTTTATTGTTTTTCAAAACTACCCTTGAAATATAAGTATGTAGGTAATATAACTGTGTAATTTGACACGCATATTTGTCTGCTCCATATCATGAAAAAATGCAGTACCATCTGTCAATATTCGAAAACAGAAGGTTCATTCTATATGTAAAAAAGTAAAAAATACGTTTATGGTTGGTTCATAATGAAAAATGACAAATAACATACATCTTTTGAAGTAGGGGTATACAGGGACAGAGTGGAAATTCAGAAATTTAGGCCATATCTTAAAGATTGCTTCACCAATATGTAACATAACATCAAAATTATCATTTACACGTTTGCTGATAGTTATATTACCCAGAGGTTTACTTCGATTATGGCACCATTCTTAGTAAATATTGATGAACATACGAATTTCGAATGTTGACTTAGTTACTGGACTTGACCGTATACGTAGCAAATGTGACTGGGGCATCTCATGATTACAATCAAGAATATTTTGATTTGTATCTCGTCTGTTGACTGCACTCATCGTTGCACCTAATTCAATTTCACTTTTCTCTAGTCCTGTTTACTTACGAATTAGTCAAATAAGCATCTCCAAGGAATATCACAAATGAGCCCTTTATGCCTCATTCTATAGAACATATATACAAGGTAAACTACTCATTTGTATTAGGAAGTTTTACCACATAATAATTGTCCGTTCCGTTTTTTAATGGGGAGTTTAAGCTTGCATATAAAATTGAACGCCAACCCATGCGTATGGCCAATCGCCCATACCAATATATCGCTTAAATATTTTCCGTTAAAGGTACGTTCACACCAACGGCGCTTTGATGGCGCTTTAAAGCGGCTTGTAAAGCGGCACCAAAGCGTAACAAAGCTTAATTAAAGCGTCGGGGTCGTAATAGGTCGTAGAAAAGCTCGGGAGTAAAGCGGGATATTCGGCAAGAGCGCTAAAAAATTTAAACTGTTTAAGCGTTCGCACCAACGGCGCTTTGATGGCGCTTTAAAGCCGCTTGTAAAGC
>CAIIXF020000358.1:45660-85660 GCA_903813345.2 Owenia fusiformis | reverse complement strand
TACTCATTACAGTCGATCATTATCTTACCTTGTACTAGGATAAGTTAACCTCATTTCACTGAAGGATATCGGAGATGTCTCATTTTGAAGTCTTTATATCAACTATCTATACTTTGGAATCCAGAATTGGAGCTGTGAACTGTCATGGTGGATGACACCATAAAAAAGTGCGTAGAATTACGCCACTATTTTACAGAGTGTATTCATTTTGAATATAGCAGCCGGGCACAAGGAGGATTGGCTCCCAGAATCGAAGTCGATATTTTCCAACAATGAAAACGCCGAGATGTCGTTATTTTCTGAAATTATAACCGATTATAAATTCAAAATAAACAGTTAAAAAGATTTGAACCAATATCTCGATCATTTCCTGTGAGTTTTAGAATTTTTCGTTAGGAAATAAGACCAAAATTCACGATTCAAATGTTGAAGTGAACAAAATGGCGGCTGTTGGAATTCAAATTTTGTAGCACGACATGCCCATATATGGGACAGAATATCGGTGGTGCACTCTGGGAGCCAATCCTCCTTGAGCCGGGCAGCAAGGCCCCTCAAGTCCATTGTTAGCATTAAAATCCGTGACGTCACGATATATTAATCCGCTGACGTTCAACAAAAATTTTCTTCGTCAGAAATTTCTGAGATCTCTCATTTCGAAAATTGAATTGGTTGTAACGCGCAAAATGTATGATCATAATTCCTGAAATTACACAGAATCGTTGAGCTTAAGATACCTGATCTACGCTGCTAATAATGAAACAATCACGCACATCTGTCGTGGCGAACAGAAGTTTGTCAGATTTTCAACTTTTTGTTGAAAACACCCTTTCAAGTCGCAATTACTAAGCAAAAACGTAAAACACATTATTGATTACTACCCTCGACGGAGCATATAATATCTCTTCATCTGTCCCTTATATAAATAACTCATTCGATTAAATATAAGTTGAGAAAACAGACATGATCAAGTGGTTAAAAACGATTCCAAACCTACCGCCATTAAAACTCTGAACTCAGTTTGACCTTTGTATGTTTTGACCGGACGGCATGACATCTATAGATGAAATCGAATTATGAATGCATTCTTCTATCTGTCAAGTTTTTAGACAAACTCCACTCTCTCTGGCATTTACCGTCAATCACAATCCCGGCAAAGAACGGAATGTACTAAAAACCCTTCGACCCTACGACCTACGACTTACAGGGTGTCAAGAATTTTTGGAATATATTTTTATAAAAACCCTGTGACCTTCAATTTCTCAGTCCATATGAAGTTGCTGGGAATATTACTATGTAGACCCTAAGATTCCCACACGCCAGGACGCCTTGTTTTAGCGGCTGGCGTGTTTCCTCTCAAAATACAAGTCTCCCTGGCGTATTAAAAAACGACCTATAAGCTTACCCTGATTGACTGTCAGTTGTTGACTGTATTCATCAATATTGGTCGCGGCAATATCATGAATAAAAAGTTTGAAACTAATTTTGTTTTGATTTTTTTCCGTGGATGCTGATCCAAACATATGTCATGTATGTAAGTAAGCCGCAATCCAATCGGTTTAAATTTTAAAATATGCAATACTTCCGCTCGCAATAACCAATAAAAAAACATAGCACAAGCATCGTATAAAGTGACAGCTTGATTTGATTGGCTGTTGGCACAAGCTAAACTCTCATGAGTCACACTTCATGCACTAGTCTATTTTGAAATGCTTTCTGATTGGTCAAACGTCATATGTGGGTGGGTCTGTTTCAAAGTTGATTGACAGATGAAACTGTAATAAATTTTTACTGGTAAAACTTAAAAAAAACATTATTTGTCTTTACTCGGGGTGGAAAATTTTCTAAGAGGCTCCGTTAAGGAAAAAATGACTTTTTGAGCTGGATGGAATTTCTGTGTATTTTCTTTTCTATTAGGGTGTCATGCATAAAGGATTTCGCCTGCGAAGCATATAACTCTTGCGAACATATCTAAATACTGGTCCGAAGAAGACATACCTTGAATTTTTTAGAAAAAATTGGCTAAAAATGGAAACTACAAGAAGTCAAAATGTTCAACTCAAACAAAGTTGTAGCTATTCTATATCAATATTTTGTGTTATGTAAGGTTTTTCAGATGTTTCAAGACCTTCATTAGTATACTTGTGTCTAAAAATGTGACATTTAAGGACAAAATTTGGCATTTTTAATCATTTTCGCTTTCAGCATTTACATATAGTTCCTTATATCTCAAGTTTAAATGCTGACTGGTTGTTGCTTTTTTGATTAAATCTGTGATTGTACATGTGTTCTTCCATTTAAGGTATAGAAAATGTATATTGGACAACCAATGCTCGTTTGAGAGCTTTCAGATCTCCCCTACCCCATTTATTATAGAAAATTACCGAAAAATATGAAAAAATAAAATAACTTGAAATTATAAACTTTAACAAAGGTGTAGCTATTCTATGTCAATATTATGTGTTATTTAATGTTTTTAACATATTTCAGAACCTATATCGGTATACAAGTGGCTAGAAATGAGACATTTAAGGACAAAACTTGGCATTTCTTTTTATCATTTTCGCTTTCAGCAGTAATATATAGTTCCTCATATCTTGAGTTTTATGCTGTCTGATTGTTGCATTTTCAATCAAATCTGTTTTTTTTGCATGTCTTCTTCCATTTAAGGTATAGAAAATGTATAGTAGACAAACAATGTTCATATTAGAGCTTTCAGATCTCCCCTACCCCATCAATTATGGAAAATAAACGAGAAATATGAAAAAATAAAATAACTTGAAATTATAGACTTTCATAAAGTTGTAGCTATTCTATATCAAAATTATGTGTTATTTAATATTTTTAATATTTTTCAGAACTGTTATTGGTATTCAAGTGGCTAGAAATGAGACTTTAAGAACAAAACTTGGCATTTTTTAATCAATGCTACTTTCAGCAGTAACATATAGATCCTGATATCTTGAGTTTTATGCTGACTGGTTGATGCATTTTTGATTAAATCTGTTCTTGTACATGTCTTATTCCATTTAAGGTACTGAAAATGTATAGTGGACAAACAATGTTCATATTAGAGCTTTCAGATCTCCCCTACCCCATTTATTAGGGAAGATGACCGGAAAATATAAAAAATAACTTCAAACTACCAGTATAAACTTTAACAAAGATGTAGCCATTCTTTATGTGTTATTGAATGCTATAATTATTTTTTCAGGACCTTCATTAGTATACTAGTGTCGAGAAATTAGACACTTAAGAACAAAATTTGTCATTTTTCATCAATTTTTAAACTTTTAGCAATAACATATAGTTCCTTATATCTTGAGTTTTATGCTGATTGGTTGATGAATTCTTGATCAAATCTGTTCTTTTGCCTGCCTACTTTGACTTAAGGTATTTAAAAATGTATATTGGAAAGCCTGTCATTATATTAGAGCTTACATATCTCCCTTACCCCATTTATTTTGAAAAATAACCAGAAATATAAAAACCAAACAATTTCAAAGTATAGACTTTAACAAAGTTGTCGCTATTCTAGTTCAATACTAAGTATTATTTGATATTTTTTAGATGTGTCAGGAACTTCAAGAGTATACAAGTTTAAAAATTAGACATCTAAAGTTGAGTTGCAAATGGGCCGGGTATTCTCTATCTTTGTCCATTGGGCTTTTCTGGTTATACTATGTTGCAAACTGCTCATTGTTATTATTCATTTATTTACCTGTATTTAAACAGAGTAGTACAAAACATATAATATACAGTTATGGTGGATCGAAACATATTTACAGTTTAGTGACACCTTGTTAATTACAAGAGATCAAATGCATCTATAGTGTGTTTCACTAGTATGTTAATTGCCAGCAAATTGGCTGATGAGCTTTGCTCTTTTGATATACATTAAATGGATGATGTTCGAAATACCAGCCATGTCTGAATAAGTGACGTTGCCATTAAAATTAAATATGATATTCTTATTGTCCGTCAAGCCATTGCCACTGTACTTGTCTAATATTTTCGCTAATTTGATGTGTTCGTCAGAAAAATTCGTACACGAAAATAAAAAATGATCCAGAGTTTCAATCTCAAACATGTCACAAAGGAAGCAGGTGCTATTTATACCATCATTTTTTACTCTAAAATCGTGACTGTCCGTCGCTAGGCGCATCATGGTTTTGCATTGTGTAAGTAGTTCCGGCTTCATCTTCGCCAAGGTCCACCAGACACACGGTCTCAAGGGCCCTGTTGCCCCATTCTTCACGTCACATATGTTAAGGCAGACGTCATGACGCCTATACGTGTTACATGTAGTCCTGTATATGGCTCTTTGTTTATCATTTACTTCAAGTTTAATGAGTCTTTTCCATGATCCTTTAGTTAAGTAGATGCCATTAACAATCATGTTAGTTAGCAGTTCTGTCAGGTTATATTTTCTAACTCGATCCCACATTTGTCGTATTGGGGAATCCCAAGTGGTCTCCTTAAAGAAGATGATCGGTATTAATCTGGTTATAGTTAGTTGTTTGTATATATTCGAAATTGGAAGAGTAAGTAGTCCAAACATCAGTAACATATCGTAATCAATTCTAAGTGTCATGGAGTTCATTCCTAATGGCATAGTTGCGGATGGATTACTACTATGAACTGGGAGAGATTGTAATCTTCTTCCTATCTGCTTCTGTGCTACTTCTAGCATTTCTACGTCACTTGGCTTGTAGTTTATCAATTGGTCTCCATACAACATCGTGGGAATACTATAACTGTTGTACAGCTTTGTTGCTACTAGCGGTGACAATCCACCTGTCTTGTGCCCAAGACCAAAGAGTGAGAATAGTTTCCTCTTTCCATTAACAATGGTCTCTTTAACGTGTCCTGAATAATTGTTCATTGTGGAAAGGGGGATTCCCACATGTTTAGCTTTCGTAACGTTGGATAAAGTTTTTGTGCCTAACTTGTACGATGATTGTTGAACATTGTCCCCATAAGTTAAGACCACACATTTACCTGGGTGCAGTGTGTAACGTCATCTGTTGCTGTGTTTATACGATATGTCTAGCATTGTGCTCATGGCTCCCGGAAATAAGGCAATGAGTGCTATATCGTCCGCGTATGCAGGTGAGCATGTATTCATACCCATGCATTTGGCTCCTAAATTACATGTCTCCAGTTCTTGTAATAAGTCACAGATGAAGAACTGGTACAAAAGCATACTATTGACAGCTCCCTGAAAAACGCCCTGTGCCACCTCAAATGGCTCGGAGACGTCACCGGCGGCAAGAACAGAGCATCTGTAATTCTTGTATGAATCATAAAGTATCCTCCAGAGCTTTCCACGTATCCCTGCTTTGTAGTATAACTTGTAGAAAAGATCATTAATCCAACAGGTATCAAAATCAGATTTTATATCAAGTAGAGAAACGATCACTTTGCTATCTTTGGTTATATTATATGCAATGGTTTCGTGGAGTAGTAGTGAGGTGTGTAGCGAGGAGCACCCCTCCAGCGCTGCGCCTTGTAGCTGAGGGATTTTAGACGTAATCTTCTCTTTATAGCGGGCTAATAGAACATTGTCATACAACTTCCTAATGACGGACATAAGAGTTATTCCTCTGTGATCCATGGTATCTAATATATCGCGCACGCCACCTTTTATCAGTGGTATTATGATCCCTGATCTAAAGTTGATCGGTGTATATTCATTCAATATAATATTTTGGAAAATACACATTAGCACTCTCAAAATACTCTGTCCACTGTGTCTTATATGTTCGACTGTAATATTGTCATGGCCACTTGCTTTTCCAGATTTCATTTTTCCTAAAGCTGCGCTTACTTCCTCAAACGTTATAGGTACCTTAAGCAACTCATTATCATTGTCTTTGGATGAGATATTTAATATGTTTATCACTTCACTATCCACTTGTTCTTTGTGAGCACTATGAATCTATGCAATTATAGTAGAACACTTGGAATATATTTAAAGTAGTGTGATACTTATAACCAGAGATTGGGGATATTTTGGTAAATGCAAACATTGTGAAATGAAGAACAGCCAACAAGATGATTTTGGAAAGTATTACAAAATGGGAAGCTGTCTTTGGTTTGTGAAGCAATGTTACTGTACAGGGTGTCTGGAAAGTAAAGATACAAATGCTCTAATTTCAATAGATTTACCCATTGTAAGATGAAATTGCTACAGATTATAGAATGACATTATAACAATTAATCCTGCAACTGTCATGACAATTTGTTTCAAAATGAAAAAGTTATGGTTGTTATGGTAACGGTAGTCCCTGGTATGTGGAGCAGCGTCACAATTATATTTTATAATTTTTTTCTCCAGCTCATATCATCTTGACACTCCATCATCTGTTGTATTATACATCAAATTATGTACCACAACAGCAAAAGAAGTAGTACTGTAAGAGCTGATGCTATTTGGTCATTTGACATTACTACTTTTATCCAGTATCATGTATTTCCCAACATTATCTAAACATTCATGGTGCATCTTGACCAGAGATTTAAGACCTGACAATACCACTTATGTCCATCTCTCAGATTACTGATAAAATAGCTTCAAGCAGTCTCATTTTCTTGTTGAACTTCTAACAAATATTGCTTTAAGATTTTCATTAATGTAGGAGTCCAACGGGACCTTCTCAGTGTACAAAAAGGTTTAATGTCAAGACATTCAATTGTAAGGTTTGTTTTCTTTGCTTTGTGAATTGGTGCATTCAGGAGGTGCACTATTGACTTTCCTATTAATCCAGGGACCTTTTTTCTAAGCACTTAAATAATGTTTCTTTGATTATACTGGTTAGTGACTTTATATAGTTATGATATGCATCAGTTATATTAGTCTAAAGAGAATACTATGGCAGCAAGAATACAATATTGAACAAAACAAAACATTGATAGGAAATACAATAATAAACACTGTTTCAAATGGTTAAATTCTAGCAATTTATGACAATTTAGCGACATCATGAAACTGCTCCGCATACCCCTGACCACCCCTGACCACCGTAACCATGACAATCGTAACTTTAACACGTTTATGTTATAAAAGTTGGTAGATGAATTGTAATCTAAACCTAAATCTATTAAAATTAGAGTGTTTGTATCTTTACTTTCCGGACACCCTGTATCTCTAAATTATGGGATGAATTTCACTTATGGCAGAGCTGCTATTGAACTTTGCAAAACTGATAGTTGCAACAATCTATCAAATACTGATCATGAAGAAGTTGACACTCTCCTTATGGCCCATGCAGTGCTGCAGACAAGACAAAGGAATTCAATGTTGAGAGAATTTGTATTCAGTCTGATGATACAGAATGTTGCTTGCAAAGAAGGATGAGAATTCAAAAGAGCTCTTAAAGTTTCTTGTCCTTCAAGGTAGCATTCTAAATTACTATATGAATCTCAAAGTGCAATACCTTTTGAAGATATATCAAAGATGGGTGTCTTGTACCAGTACTCACAAACAAATCTTCGTAGCAACACAAGACACCATATGTCCTTGGCAATTCGCAAATGTAAAATGGCAAAAGGCAGGGAAATTGCAAATACAAAGTTTCTAGTCAAGGGTGTATTGCTACTTGTCCATGTGGCAATAAACAACACAATGCACATTGTTGGACAACATTTTAGGATGAGTTTCTCAGAACTATAAAAATCATTTAGAGATCTTACGTATCTGAATATATAGCTTGTGATGTCATGAGCAGCTTAGACCTTTAAAATGACTTAAAGTGTCTCACATATTCGATCAAAATTTGCCATGCAAACATGTTAGTCTACTTTACTGGCCCCCCTTGCTGTAACAAAGAACCCAAAACACATTAAAACGTAAACATAAACCAATTAGTCACTTCACTATGAAAGTGGGGGTGTTAGCAAATGCACGGTGTATAACCCAAACGCTCCTACATGCACGACGGAGCGTTTCATTTACGCGGAAACGCTCCGGAGCGAAATAAAATGGCGGCTAATGAAGATTCCACTATGACCGTAGGTATTGTTCCTCTCGTTAATATTATGTACCATTCGATGAACAATACCGTGAGCAAATATCTGATTTATTCAACTTCTGGTGGTAAACTGTTATTTGCTTGATCAAAGCTCCGTAGTGTAGATCGAACGAATCTGAAGATGACGATTTGACCACAAATTACGAATTAAACTAGTATTTCTATGAAAACGTTAATCTTTCTGTTAAAGTAGTAGATCACAAACCCGTATATTCTCATTTCCTAAAATCCCAGTCCATATCCATTATTTGTTCTCGAGAAATCGCTTGTTTTCCTCGAAACGCTCGGTCGATTTAGAAAACAATTTTAGAAACGCTCATACCATTTTGTTTTGATATAATTTTCAGATTATTAGAGAAGAGTTTCGAATCGAATCTATCTCTCAAAAACGTGTTGTACTTGTTAGGCAAATTGAAACATCTGAACCTGGTGGTGCTAAACGTGCAACTAGCTGATTTAAGCCTACATTAGATGATGTCATGCCTACATATGTGCTAAATGATAAAACTATAGAAAAATGTGAATTAATCTTTCTTCTATTGATGCCAAGGGGTATAATAGATCTTTTCTTTCTCTTCCTGAAAAGAAAAGGCAAGCTATATATTTCCTAAACTGATCTAGACTACCGGAGCGTTTCCAGTTCACTGTGTTAACCAGATCGGAGCGTTTCTTGAATATGAGAATGTCATCATTTTTAAGACTGGATTTTCGGTCATCAAATCACTGTTACGATAATGTATGGTGCGTTGAAGCATTGGAATTTGACTAAAATATACGTTGGTGCTCTAATCTTAGCTCAACTAATCACATGTATCGACAAAAGGGGTTTTGACCGGTAGAATGACAAATACGTTTTTGAATTTTGATAACTATTCTGCTACGTACAGCTCTTCCTAATTGCTTCAAACGTCAACAGCCAGGCAAGTACAACATGAATATCACACCCATCGAATGGTATACTCGAAATATGTAACTCATACCTCTTATTCCCATTATTGTGGAAATCGTCAGACGGCTCATCATTCCCGCCAGTCAGTTTTCCTACTCCGGAGCGTTTCTTTGTTTAGTTTCAGTAATGAAACGCTCCGTCGTGCATGTAGGAGCGTTTGGGTTATACACCGTGAACTGTATATTAGCAGAATACGCTGTGTGCATGGACTAACACAATATCAGTGGTCATTCACTGTGTCAACTTAGTAACCCTTGCATATCGTGCTCACTCAAGTATTGAATAATTTTGTTATGATCTAAATGTTTGTGGTTTATAACAAAATGTGATATATTTTAGTTAGAAATACATTAATTAATATATTCATTCAAACAGCACTAGAATGCGGGAAGAAAGAGCAATGGTGATAAAATGCAGACAGAATTTTCTGTAAGGGTTTCAAACATTTCTGGACACAATCATACATGTACATGTGTACTGTTATTTTTAGTGCTGTATTTATGGATATAATTTCACGTTTTAAAATCATATTTTCCAGCAATGACTTCAAATCCGGAACCACACCCATATCACATTTTCTTCAATAACTCCAAACATGTGTAAACATTGACCATGTGCATATAAATTCAGATTTCACGAGCTCTTTCCTATTCGAGTACCTCATACACCCCTGCATGGATTTGAGTTGGATTCGCCTTTTATACGTGAGCCGATACACATCGCAATCGCTGATTGGATAAAGATTGCGAGAATCTTTAAATGCAGCTCTAACATAGAACCAGGGAGATTTGAAAAATCAGGCTGTTGCTGAATTAAGTTCGAGAGTTGTGAACAATCATCTTTATATATAGACATATCCTTTAATTCATATGAGAGTAAACTGTAAAATAACAAAATTATTTCGCCCTATTCTATTTTTGAGTAATCTTTTAAAAATATGGTAGTGTAGTAATTTTATCTCTAATATGTCTATTTGTGTTTAAAACACATTTTCCATGCTTTGAAGATAACAAACACATAATTGAATATATATGATCTTAAATATGTCAACTAATCGCCATTCAACTAAAAATATAAACAACTATTGCTGAAAGTGAAGAATTGGTCATTTTGCCCATTTATGTGTCATTTTTTGATTTTAGTTTGCTAATAAATGTGCTAAACTTTTGAAAAGTTTAAGCATATTAACATACAATAATAACATTTGTGTTGGTTTTCTTATTAAATGGTGGAGGGCAGATCTTAGCCCTCTAACAAAAACATTCGTTGTCTTACATACATTTTCTTTAACTTAAATCAAAGAAGACAGATTCAATATATGAATCTATCATCAAAGAATTATAATTGTGGAAAATTATATGCTACTGCTAAATGCAGAATGCTAAAAATGCCAAATTTTAGGCACATGTAATCAAATGAAGGTTACATTAAATAATACATAGTATTGATAGAGAATAGCTACAATTTTGTTAAAGTTTATGTTTTGAAATTACTTTTTCATTTACATTATAAATGGGGCAGGGGAGACATGAAAGCTCTAATATCAACATTGGTTTTCCATATCCTAAATGGAAGAAGACATGTACAAGAACAGATCTGACCAAGAATGCACCAACCAGTCAGCATAAAACTCAAGATATAGGGACATATACGTTATTGCTGAAAGCGAAAATGAAAAACTGAAAGCTCTACTATGAACATCGGTCATCCACTATACATTTTTTATATCTTAAATGAAAGAAGACATCTACAAGAACAAATTTGACTAAGAATGCACCAAACACTCTTTTTATTTTGAAACTATCTTTTAGTGGATCTTGCAATCCATTTTCCAAATGTAATGATCGAACACCATACAGATAACTCAAAATAGTGCCATGTCTCAGATTACGGTCATTGCAATCTGCAATAAAGTTTAAAATAGTTTTCTCACTTGTTGGACAATATGTAGGATCGAGACTATTACAAAATTTAATAAACTGTTTTTGACCAACAGCATAAGTCTTCCGAGTTGACAATTGTAGACCTTGTTTTACTAAGGAATCTGACTTGTGTTGGAGATATGCCAGACGTTCGGCTTTACTATCTAAAATTACATAAGATACGTACATGTGTAAATACAAAATATGATTTCAATCTTTAGAATGAAACTTGTTAAAAAAACAAAAAACAATTCTATACTTATGATCTCCATGTTACATAGAATAGTACTGAAAAGTTTGCACAATACATTGTTTCAAACATTTAAACGAGCTTAATAAAATATATTAAAGTCAATAGGCTTTACAAAGCGTACGGTTTGATTTTCCGTTAGCTTTTTGAAAGTGTCCCATTTTTTCCTGCTTATAGAATCGGCAATTTGGTTCTTTTGTCCTTCGATGTGAATTGCACGACATTCACAATTGTTTTTTGCACATTGATAATATAGGGCTCTGACAAGAGCCATTAGATCTTTGTTTCTACATGATCCTTTATTTATCACTGTAACTACGGCCTCGTTATCGCAATGAAACAGTAAGCGCTTCTGAGACAAACATTTCCACGTAGCTATGGCAACAACGATGGCATAAAGTTCTTTGAATGTTATTCCATAGTTCATGTAACATTCTTTGAATTCACCAAAGGTATATTCACCATTGAAGAATGCACCATAGTAAGCCTTGGAAGCATCTGTATAGAGATGTAAAGTAGTGTTTGGAGTCCATGCTTTGTCGTTTTGAAGCTCTCTTGCGCACTAACCACTGTTTTAGATTATCAATCATATCATGTAGTTTATCACTAGGTATCTGTAATTCAAATTTATTGGAATCAATTACCAGACCCAAGTACTCAAGAGATGTAGTAGGCATGATCGTTTTTGCAGGATTGATATCAAAACCTATTTCACGACACGTCTTTACCATGATGTCGATATTTTCATGACATATCATAGAATTGGGAGGACCACATGTAAAGTAATCATCTAAATAATGCTGTGCTTCTGTTGCGCCATTTTCACGCATGATGAATTCTAAGGCATCTGCGAATTGGTTAAATAAATAAGGCGATGATCTAGCTCCAAACGGAAGCACTAAATCGATGTAGTAAGTAGTCTCAGTGGATCCATTCTTTGTTGTTGTCCAAGTGGTACCCAGTAATTCCCAGTCATCTCTGCATACTCCTATATATTTAAACGCGTCTGATAAATCGATTTTCGACATTAAACAATTTCTACCATATTGTTTCACGAGACGTATCACTGTATCTATGCTAATGTATTTAAGAGTGCATATATCCTTGTTGATGAAATCATTAATTGCCTTTCCAGGAGGCCATGAAAGATCATGGATAACCCTATATTTTGGAGGGTCCGAGCGCTTTTTACGATATGCGCCCATCGGCGATGCGACATAAGTTGAAATTTGGGGAGAACTGAATCCCACTTTACGACCCATTTTGACTTCCTTAGCAATATTTTTCTCGATCACGTCAGGATTTTCTAATGCAGACTTCCAGTTATTGTGTATTTGCGATTGTCTAATTCCTTGAAAACCTAACGAAACTCCGTTTTTGGCTTGATAGATTATTTTCTCTACGAACTGTTTATCAGGATGATTCCTAAGGCCTAATTCTAGGGCGTCAGGAGAAAGTGGTCTATAAGGATTAATGTGTGTTAAGGGATGGGCATTTCGTACATTTTGATCGAGGGACGTTAAGGGTGCCGCATCCATTACATTTGTGCATCCTGTAGCAATTTGTTCCATATTTGCAGTTTCCGAATTGATAATTGTTACAGACCTCGTCTTTGTCCGCCTTCTGTTTTGTATCCGACGATGATGTCTGCGCCATCGTGGAGCTCGCTTGAAAGGGGCAGTTACTAACTTTATGGTCCCCTGAACATCGGTGACATCTGATTGTGTTCTTGACGCATGTCGCATCCAATGTCGTGACATATAACGTAATATCCATCTTGTCAAATTTGGGTGATGGTGATTGAGCTAATTTTGTTCTAAATTTAATGTCATACAGATTGATCGCATTCCAATGGAACTTTTTGTCCGCTTCCTGGATAAGTGTGCGATATGCGATAAGACTCGAATACAAGATCGGATTTTGTTCAATCAGTATACATTCATAGATACTCCAAGCAGATAACCACTGATTAAAGCTAGTAATCGTTTTAACTTTACGCTTGTGTTGTTGACGAAGATGTCCGTTATCAAGTGTTAAAATGATAGGATCTGGATTTTCATTGTAATCATTCACAAGATTAGCTGGTAGTAAATCTATCATGTTCACAAACTTACCAGATTTCACTGCTTTTATTGTTTTCTGAGGTACAGGATAATCTAGAATCATTGATGTGTCAGATTCATCTGCTTCGGTAGAGACTTTCGTTTCCGTCATAACGGGTATGGACGGTTTAGCAGGGGCTGATGGTACGACTTTCTTGGGTGACATTGACGGTACGGAAAATGTTGATGGTATATCATTGCTATCATTGGAACGAGATTTTATTTGCAATATCTCATGCTTCATGGATTCCATCTCAGTCTTCACATCCTGCTTGAAAGTTTCATTACTTATCATCATACGTTCCATGAGATTCTTTAATTCTAGAATCTCATTGGTAACATCGACTTCAACGTCCTGATCTCGATATTCTTTTTGAATTTCAAAGTCACATTTAGTTCCATGAGGGCCAATATGATGTCTTATAAGGCCCCTACACTTACTGCACTTCCTGCCTGCTTCAAGAATGTCCGATTTACTCTCAGCCATTGTATTAAAATGAAGTAAAACTGTTGAAATTTCCACGTGTTGTGGACTGTCTTACATACTGAACTGAATGTCTTTATAAAGTACACTGGTGAAACTGGGGTCAACCATGCATTCATATAAATTGAAAAGATGCCAATTACACTACCCGCTAAAGGATTAGAAAACCTGGAAACTATCCAAAAGATAAATGGACAAACAATTACGTGATAAATATATGGCATTCAGATTCATTAAAAACATTATTCCAAATGGAATAAACTTCATATTTTTGAGTTACAAACATAATCTCATTGTATAACCAGTATCCGAGAGAAATATGGTGTCGATAACCTGCATTTTAGACTTGAAATCAGGTTCAAAAAGTGAAAGCAATTGGTCCCAGGTAAGACTGCCCGATCAACATTATTATCAATTATAAGGCTGAAGAAGGGTGATGTTCAAAATTACCAACTATGTTTCCATTGAAAGAGTACGTACAAAACATTTTCCGATTAGGTAGATTAAATCTCACGGGGAGCTCAAGTTGGAACTATACATAATCATTTAGAAAACTGGACTGGGAAATCAGAGGTCGAAGGGTTTTTCAGAAAAATATGTTCCAAAAATTCTTGACACCCAGTAAGTCGTAGGGTCGAAGGGTCATAGGTCGAAGGGTTTTTAGTACATTCCGCAAAGAACTGTTACTATACCAGGAGGATACTGTATCCGGTCGGGAGAAGATAACTGGCCGGCCAGAAATGGTTGTCTATTAGAGCCCCTTAGTCTATATCATGTCTATAGGAGTTACTCCCGTCGAGAGCTACTTAGATTTTGAAAGTATATTACATGGTAGCTCTCGACGTGAGTAATATAGGAGTACATGGACTTCTATATACTGTACATAACATGTTGTTATAGTTTATCACTGCCTAGGTCATTTTGACATGTGGCTGAGAAAGGCACTCACTGTACATTTAAAGTAGTGGGGTGCAATATTATATTTGAGGGGTCAGTCTCAAAATCACTTTTTTATTAAAGGCCACCTAATAGGAATTTTATGTTGTTGTTACTAATAAACCCCATTCTAAGGTGTACCATCAAAGGGTCTAGGGCACTCTCCTTTATGATTTCCCCAAGAACAAAATGAATCATTTTAGGTGTAACATAAAGAAAAGAATACAATGTCACATAATACTTTGGAAAATATTTAAGCATTTGGACCCACATGGGCTGAGGTTGAGGTCATTAAGTTCAGTAAAGGGTGTATTGACTTGACATTGGATGTGCTCCATTGGCTTAACATGTGGATACCATCAGATTCCAATGGAGGCCATTGGTTTCTATTGATTTTCACAAAAAATACACTATGACCTGAATTGATTGCAAATTAAATAATTTGACAATATGACACAAATGGTATATCACATCAGATGTCCAAATATGAAGTTTGCAATCGATTCACGTCACACTTCAAATTAAAAGTTTATACATTTTTCATCATTTTTTCCAACAAAATGGCTATAGAAAAATGTTTCAAAAGCAACTTATTACACTTATGAAACGCCATACAACTTTGTAAATCCAAAGATTTTACTGTTATGTTTCATTATTAATAACATATTTGGATAAGATGTAGGGATGTGTACTATGCAAATGGATTTTGACAGACACAAAAATACTTCCTGGTTTGGAATCTATACCTCTACACTTCCTCATGGGGAGATCATAATGGAGAATGCACTGCTTCCTTTCAGTGAGAGCACCTGGGTGCTGTATTATAGATACTTTTGCATTTTGGTTTGGTATATTTTATCTCAATTCCTGATTAAATTTCACTTATCATTTCATCTCCACTAAGAAAAATTATATTACAAAAATAGGAAATGGAAATTCCATGCAGTATGCTATTGCAATATAGCCGGTAGATTTATTTTTTAAAAAACTGAACATTATTTTCCATGCCTGTTTACAAGATTTCATTTCAATCTCCAGATTATTCCAAATTAAATTGTCAATGTAATTTATTATTTTATTTAACACACCAGTAAGTTATAAGTTAACAGGTGTTTAATACAATGTATTAGCTCCTGCACATCCCCGGGTGCACATCCATGGACCATGTTTGGTCCTTTGTCTATGCAGCTAGCTACATATTCTTTGGTTTAGTTAAACATGAAAATTGTAACTTGTTAATTTAGAAAAAACAGAGAACTATTGGTATTCATGACATGCTGCCGCCAGCTGATGGCTTATAAGAATCAAGTACAGTAGGGCAAGTTATTTTAAACAATCATATCTTTCAACATGAGTGAGTACTTTATGACCATAAATACAGTGGTTTCCATGTTTTCTTTTATTAAACAATAAGTTTTCTGTCAAGTTAAGTCCCCATGTTATTAAAAATACCAATCAACTCTCTGAAAAATTATGGATTACCACCCCACCCTCTCACTTTTTTTAAAGTGTTAGGCTTATTTTCTAATAATTATCAAAATTAAATTTTCTAAAGGATAGGTATTGATATGGTGAAATGAATTCAACAATGTTTTTTCTTAAACCATTTACTGAAAATATTCTGTAAAAACACAGTCCTTTATGTAATGTTGACTGATTGACAACAATGTAATGCAAAAATATTGATATATTTTATATAACTGTTTTTGTTAACTTCATTTCATTCCTAACATATGATACCAAGAACAAAAGAAGTGTCTTTGTGTTTTCCAAAACAATATAGAGAAATGTATATACATTCATATTTTTCAAATTATAATGTTACCATCCACAATATGACCATTAAATTGATGATGCGTTATATTTTCAGAATTTTTTGATGACTGGTTTAAGAGAAATTTATTGCTTCAATATTTTGAAAGAAATGTTGACATGGGGTTGCTATTCATAAATTTTTGAATTGTTCAATTGATATTTTTATTATCCTTGAGAATTTTCTTGAAAGATAACATATTGTGTTAATGAGAAAAGTCATATCTAAATCGTGAAAGTACATGTACTCATAAGAATATGATTGTCTAAAATCACTTGCCATACTATACCTGGTCCTTTAACTATCTTATGCCCAACTAATTTAAACATAATGGCGGTTGCCAATATTCTATTCATATTTCAATGAATATTATATTCATATTTCAATGATCTATTCATGTTTCAATGAGTTTACCATAAACATTTAGTGGATTACTCTATCTGCCAGTAATTGAATTTAGTCACTCCTTTCTGATTAATAGACTTGAGAGACATCAGACTTTACAGTTTATGCCTTGACACTTTTAACAAAGAACAGTGTAAGTGTTTTTGGTCAATGAAAGACTCACCAAATTCTTGCTAAGTTGAATTTAAATGTATATTCCATCTTCAGTGTCCCCTCTCAACATTAATTGTTTCTCAATACATCTGGATATTTGTTGTCAATGATACTATTTACAGCTTCATTTTTCCAAAACTTATATCAGTATCCAGTATATTCTGATGCACCAATAATCAGCACAGGGTATCTAGATTTGTATATTATGTGGATACATAATCCTATTTTCCTAGGTCAATTATAAATTAATCATTGTTGCTCTGCATTCCTCGAAATATGTCTCTCTTGATTGGGTCCAGTCAGCAAGTACCCCATTGGCCTGGAAATATATAGAAAAAAAATTTCATATCTACATTTTGACTACTAGGCTATTTGAAATTATAAAAGCAGAATAACATTGTCATCCTTAAACTATTTAATTGCACATTTTTCAATCAACAAAGTTGAAACATACTAATCTAGTACATGTAATGTACTATGAGGAATTGAATATAAGGTTAAATTATAACATAACCAAATGGTAATTTGACAAGTATGATATTATACAAATATTTCGTACGGTTTAATTTAAGAATACGTCTTGTTCATCTTTCAATGATTCTAGCAAAGTGTTTTACCCAAAGCCTAAAGGGTCAGTGGAATACACTTTGCAGAATCATTGAAAGTGCAAAAAGTATCACTGATATTTATATAAGATTACGATAAACTGACAATGACATGACTTTTCATAGGCACATTGTCAACAATGATCTGAATTTTACTGTCATTCAGGCCCTAGCTATGTCATACATTTATGTGCTACGGAAATCGCTAGAGGAATCTTGATCGCTTGTACAAAAATATTATTACCTGAATGTTGTATATTCTTGCTAATCCCAAAACCGATATCCAGCAGACAGACACACTAACTCCCAACTTCTTGGACAGATATTAAGATGAAATACAATGCAGCACACAGCAATTCGACTGACAGATGTCCCAGAGCTCCATATTGTATAGAGATTCTTGTACTCAATCCAATGAGTAAGGACAGCAAAAAGATTATAGCATCATGTCCCCTTATCCTCAGTGGTCCATCCCAGCAGTTCGTCACCGTGTGTACTCACTGCATGATTGTTCAGATAAAATGTGGTCTCACTCTGTGTGTGATGGTCCTGGAATCGAGATACACAACAGTAGAGCACACAAACATGGACGTTACATCATTGCTGTACATGACTGCATAAATAATGTACTTCGAAGCGATACTGTACATATTTTTAGTATTCATCTATGTAAGCTCAAAAGAGGCTGTAGCCAGATCTTGGGTACATTAATGTTCAAATCACTCTAGACCTAGCTGTTTACTTTAGTGCCTATAAACCTAGACTGACTTCCCTTCATCATATTGAAGTCTAGTGGAATTCTTATAATATTCGAGTCTTTCATTTCTAGTTGGAGATACATGTACATTGCCTTACTTCTGAAATTCTAATGCGTACGATATGATAAGGACCTGCACAACGGTTAGACCTCATTTAGAAAAATCAGGATCCAAAATCAAATTCTTGAAAAAAATTATCGTAACGTAAGAATGAAATTATACATACCTTTTCGTGATAATTAGTTGACATCTTATATAAATGTATGGCACCTCCTAACAAGGAAAGATCATAACTTAACCTAATTGAGCCATATTATCGCATAATATCACAGAAAAGACTGTACGTTTCAGCAATATTTCAGTGACCTTGAACTGTGCAAATAAAGATGGCGCCGTATATAATTGATTGGGGACCTGTCATTTTACACCTATCTTCATGATTGAAATTCCCCAATTTTTCTTGCGTCTTTCAATTAATTATTGAGACAGCAATAACATTTGGAATCAGCACTATAAAAAAACACTTAATTGAGAAAATGAAATTATCGTTATCATAAAACGGCCAAGACTTATTTTTGGCTCAAAAATTATTTCGTTAATAATCATCGTCTGCAGTAAAACATGGATAAAAGTGAGTAGCTTTAATACCTAACATTAGAAATTTCAGCAAAGATGCATTTGAATGTATGTTTTTAAAATAAATTGCTTTCCTAGACTTTCTGTAAGTTTCTGGTAGAGTTTAAAACCTTTATTTCTACTCATGTCAAAATAAAAAATGAAATTGTATGAATTGCGAACCCCAATTTCAAAGTCAGATCTTGCCAACTCATATTGTGATTTTGATTAGGCCACATGGTGGAAAAGAACCGGTGTAAAAGGGTAGGAGGTCCTCTCAAATTATGGTCCTACTCTCCATTGATTTATATGGTGACCTCAATACAACTATTTCCCTCATTATCTTATACGCAATCAGGGCCAGTAAGGGCCGTTAAGAAAGGAGACCACAATCCCTGGGGGACCATTATTTCTTTTACACCGGCGTCATTAGGGCTATCACATATCTGAATATGATAAAATATAACAAACGTTATCATCAAACGGCCCAGCAAAATTTGCGATTCAAGCGTTATTTTGGTTAAAAAATATATCGCATTGGGTCCATATGGAAATACGTCACAGAAACTCCCATGACTAAGATATTCGTTCAAAAGTACATCAGACCGACGCATGAGACTACACTCTCACATAATATTGCATTAATATACATTTAAAAAATTTCCTAATATCCTTAAACTTAGTTTGAAACAGGCTGTCACTTTTACAGAAATCCAATCAACGATCTATTTTCTCTCCGCGGAAGAATACCTCATTTTAATGCCAAACAACGTAGACAATTGAAACTAGGGGCCTTGCTGCCCGGCTGTAGATCACAAAATTTTAATGAAGAATAAATGAATCAAATTTGAGAAATCAGAACATTATTCTTCAATTAAAATAGCACTCCAGTGAAGGTATTACATAATGCAGATTAATTAAACTCTTGTAAATGTACACAATTCTGTCTCAACTTTGTCAGTAATGCCACCTATTTGCGAGTTGCCAGACTTGAAGGCTATCAATTTTCAAAAGATTTCCTAGATGACCCTCTCCATGATGCCAAAGACTTGCCTTTATCCGAGGATAATGATACTGACATGAAATAGTTTTAAAATAACAAAAATATCTGTTAGGGATTGTGTCAAAATATCGATGTCAGTTGAAAAACGTAATTAATTTCATTAGGGAGAGGGGGTCAAACACTAATTTCATTAGGTGACGGACATCGATTTTCGTTTTCCTAGGAATTTCAATTTTCAAGATTTTTGGTTTTGTTACAAGGGGGGGGGGGGGGGGGGGGTGGTTTAGACCTAAATAAATTAATTACATTTTTTTGATGGACATCGATATTTTGAGCCGACCCCTTTGAAACTGTACATTCAACTTTCAGCAACTGTACCTATTGGTACCCATAGAAATTCAATAAATACTAATATGTTGTATCAAAGCTTTAGAATATTAATATCAAACATATTACAATACAATATTTTGACAGTATACCAGTACATGTGTTTTGTTTTCCTTGTGTTAAGTATGGTGTAGATACTACTCAAAGGCTATCAAGATACCTATTCCCCATGGAAATAAATGTAAAGTCAGGTTTAACTCATGATTTTATTTTATTTAGGTATGTTTAAGGAAATTACTTGATCATTAGATTGATTTTACCAACTTGACCTTTTTGCACCCAGTGACCTCATTGGCTCATCATTTGACCTAATTTTGAAATATTATTGTGAAGTACATTTGTGAGGATATTCTAGATGCAAAATAAGTTTGATTCTGATGGGGGCAGAAAAGGGGGTCTGTTGGGACGGTACCTTTCCAAGCGCAGGCACAAAAGGGAAAGAGGAGGAAAAGTAAACTCTAAATGTTAACCTGGCAAAAGAAAAATCTCTCAATGTTTTTTTTAAATTTTTTTTTAAGGTTAGTTTATTTCATTTTAACACATTTATAATACAATAGTCATAGGTACAAAAAAGATACAATACAATGTGTATGAAATGCAAGCCGAGGTCTGATGACATTTTTGGCTTGTTAATGAAACAGAAAAAGAAAATAAGTTACTCTCAACATGTGCTTTCAGTAGAAGGCTAGAAGGCCTTCTATTGAAAGCCCATGCTCCCAGTTATGGTGGAAGATAGATGATGAGAATGAGGTGAGATGATAAATAATGATCAGATTCAAGTAGTACATAAAAATTCAATTCCTAAATTATTTTATCAATAAATGTTGTATCACCAAATAAAATCATATTGAGTTTGTCAATACTACTTTTACCTGAAAAGTTAAAGGAGTTTCGGTCAGCCATTGATAAACTTTCGATGTAATGTTGCCTTGCTTCAAGTGTAAGAGGGCAATGCAAGATCTAGAGGAAATGGACATTTGTCTGATTATTAAACCCACACTGACATGTTGGATCTGAAACGTTTTCGAAATTGTGTCTGTAGAAATCTGACCTTAGCGATAGGTCACACCTCATTCTATTAAGTTTGATTTCTAATGGTAGAAATTTTAACAGCTGTATTAATGTTAGAGCTGCAATGATGGGTTGTATATCTCCTTCGAAACTGAGATTTAGACTGACTGTTTTTGATGATCTCTGGGGTATTAGTCCAGATCTTAATTGGCGAAATGGCTGGAGAATTTCTAAATTAGGTTGAAGCTCTTGCAGGGATATGATAAGTTCTGAATGACCTAAGTCCTGGTCTGTGTCTTTGGTTAAGAAAGGGAGTATAGATATCTAATACATAGGATGGGACAAGCTCCTTTGAGACTTTAAACATATGAGTAGCCTTTCTTTCATCTCTTCTCTGACTCAAAGCTTTCCAGCCTAACGAAAATAATAATTTCTCAGTACTCGTTCCTTGGATAGCTCCAGATACTATCAAGGCTGCACGGTAATGAATTTTATTTAATTTTTCAAGTTGAAGTTTTGATGCAGAGTCAAAAAATAGCGCTCCTTGTTCCAGGTGAGGCAGAATATAAGAAATATACATTCGTTCTAAATGATTAGATGTTAATTAAACTTTTAGAAAACTTAATGGATTGAGCATTTTACTTGCCTTAATTGCAATGTAATTGATGTGCTCTTCAAAGTTCAAATGTGCATCTAGGATTACTCCCAGATGCTTCTGACTATGGACACGTTCAATTTGATCATTGCTGAGGAAGAGTGATGGGTAATCTATGGTTTGTGATCTTGACTTACAGAAAATTACTTCTTTAGATTTACTAGCCTTAAATTTCTTTTCCATACTTGTGACCAGTCAAAAATGTTATTTAAGTCTTTTTGTATTTTATCATGAGACGTTATTACGCCTGTATTAGGTGTTACTCGAACATATAAAGATGTATCATCGGCATAAATGAATGATGTAGATTCTATTATATCAGGAAGGTCATTAATGTAAAGCAAAAAGAAAATTGGTCCTAAAATTGATCCTTGAGGCACCCCACTATTTACGAAGCCTGATTGTGACCAAGTGGAAAGTTCTGAGTTGACTTTTGCCCTAACTCTTCTACCATGGAGATATGAAGTAAAAAGTTTAAGCAGGTTATCCCCAATTCCGTATGCTTTGATTTTATGTAGAAGCAGTGAGTGAGGAACTTTATCAAAAGCAGATTCTACGTCTAGAAAGGTTGCACGAACTTGCTGATTGTTTTCAAAAGCAGAAAAGATATAATTAGTGATACTCATTAGTTGGAGGTCAGTACTATGGCCTGGTAAAAAGCCTGACTGATTTTTATATAGTAGCTTGTTTTCAATGAGATGGGCAAGAAGTTGCTTATGAATGATTCTTTCACATAGTTTAGATATTGTGTTTAAAAGGGTGACAGGACGATAGTTAATAGGATCAGTTTTGTTGCCTTTGTTTTTGAATATTGGGATAATATGACCTTCCTTCCAAGTTTTTGGGAAAATACCGTCCTTAAATATAAGGTTAAATAAATTAGTCAGTGGTAAATCAACTGAATCGGCGGCTAAGTTGAGCATCCTGTTAATAATGCCATCAGGTCCGGCAGCCTTCGAAATATCAAGATTGCGTAAAAGTTTATGAACTTCCACCCTGTTTGTAGATACATGGTTGAAGAGTATTGTTGATCTGGACGGGAAATTAGGCAGGTCATTCCCAAGATTAAGGTCATGATGAAATTTAGAAACAAACTGATTTAGAAATAGGGTAGCTTTGCTCATGTCAGAATCTGCAACATCATTAAGTCGATCAGAGTAAAGTGATGGAATATCAGCTGAAAATCTTTTGCCAAGTAAATTTTTAATTGTATTCCAATAGAACTTATCATTAGAAGACTGATTTTGAAGATTATCACAGATCTCATTTTCATAGTTAGATTTACTTGTATTGATAAGGTTACGAACATTGACTACTTGTTGAGTATAATCATTGAACAATTTTACTTCATTGGTCACCTTGAATTTTCGATATAATTTATCTCTTTTGTTTATTGCTTTTTTAATGTCCGTGTTAAACCATGGCATATCATTCGCCTTGCTAACCTTTAATTTACAGTGAATGTGACTTTTGAAGATATCAAAGTCATATCAGTCATAGTGTCATAAAGTGCAAGCCCTACTGGTGTATCTGGATCTTGGTCAAAAAATAATTTTGATTTGGCATTGAAATCACCATTCATAAATACCATATCGTATCTATCTTCATCTCTAATTTTGATTAAAGTTGTCCTCAGACGGTTATTGAATAACTGAATTTGTTGCTTTGAGACTAGAGATGGGCTACGGTAGCAAGTACTCATTAAAACTTTTGAATTATTTATCAACATTTCAACCCAAACAATTTCATTTTCATTTGACAGATCAGATCTCAGCTTGAAAGGAATGCTATTATTTATATAGACAGCAATACCCCTTCCATATTCCGGGATCGGTGGATAAATTGGCTTATGGAACCCATTCAATACATGGTTATCTAAATTGACTCTTTTACCCACTTCACAAAGAGAGATCACATCACAGTTCAGATCAAAAATGGTTTGTCGTAATTCATTAAACCTAGCCCCTTCATGTGCAGTAATGCTGTTGATATTGAACGAGAAAACATTTAAAGTATGTTCAGGGATGGGGCCTGGATTTGTTTCAATGTCATTTGCCTGCATCATAATCAGGTGCATTATCTCAAATAAAAACTGATTATAAAACCCTAATCCAGGTATAATCAATGAAGCTCCAATGTAGTTCATAATGCTTGGTAATGTAACCTTGTTATGTGTAACATTAGAATTTTGAATTGCAAGACGTACTGTACAGTACAAAAGTAATAGTATTACTATCATATTAATTGACATCATAATAATACTAGCCCCTGATACAGCTATCAGATAAATACAGTTGAGCACCGCTGCATAAGGCAAAATATGACAAGTTCCATCCAACAAACACAACACAGTGATCAGAAGAGGTATGAATTGCAATACTGTGCACATTAATTTTGAAATTAGGTCATGAAAAAGGTATCTTGATGTATAAGAAGCTTTGCAAGATTTGTATTTGACTTGAATAAAGGAACCAATCCTAGCCCTCCAAGTCGCAATGTCTAGGTTACACATGATTTAGTGTTTTTGTACATCTCATGGTGGCTAACCGACATAATAACTCCATGAACAGGTGACGAATGAATGACAGGTGAATGAAAAATCTTCCATGATGTAGGTTTTACCATAAGGAGTATGAAGTGACTGCAGCATAAGGCAGCCATTGCTTTAAACAAAGTGAACATGAGTTGAATTTAGCAGTTACACAAATTCACCACTAGATGTCATTTGAATGCAGAAATGCAAAACAATAATAATCATGAGTAAGAAAAAATAATGTTATTTCAAGTATAAGTCAATTCAAATTAAAATTTGTCTTGCTAATATAAAGGTGACATAGCTAGACATAGTTAACAGACTGTATAAATGTATTTAAACTCATGTGTATATCTATAGATGTCACTCCCATAGAATGTCAGTTTACCTCCCATTGGTTAATACAGGTAAGTATTGGAGAGGACTCTAAAGGGGACTTTTAGAAGGAACAATCACTTCTGACTTTTGAGCGTGCTACATCATCATCAGATACTCAATTCTGTCAGATTTGACAATTTTATTGAGGGTGGCAAGATTTGTGTATGTACAATTTAAAAGCAGGTTAAAAACAGTTTAAAAACAGAGTGGGATCTTAGTTGGTCCTCTTCCTCAGGGCATCAAGGTAGGCCTCGATGGTGGGTAGGCTTGTGACATCTCTGGGAAGGGCGTTCCAGTCCACAATTGTGCGGGGGAAGAAGGAGTACTTCAGGGAGTCTTTTCTGCAACTGTATAGCTGGTATGAATCTTGGTGGGCAGACCTGGTCAATCTAGTGGGTGGAGTAAGCTAGGTGGTGTGGCGAATGGCTACTAGGGCGTTGATGATCTTGTATAACATCACTAGTCGTTGGTGATGCCTTTGATCCTGGAGTGACTGCCATTGTAGCTGGTGAAGTTTGGCAGTCACAGATCCAGGGTCACGACTGTAGTTGCCAGTGACATATCGAGCAGCACGATGCTGGACCATCTCAAGGGAGTATATCTGTGTCTGTGTGTGAGGGTCCCATACGCAAGCACCATATTCCAATTTAGGCCTGACTATGGTGTAGTATGCCAAGGTCTTGATTCTTGTGGATGCTTTCCAGAGATGACGTTGGAGCATCCCAAGTGATTGGTGTGCCTTCTTCACTGAGCTCTGGACATGGATGTTCCACTTCAGGTCTTCTTGAATGGTAACACCCAGGTACTTGGCAGATGGAACATGCTCAAGTGGGTGATGGTGCATTTGGTAGGGAAATCGTATGGGGTCTCGCCTCTGGGTGACGCTCAGGACATTACACTTGTCTGGATGGAATTTCATGAGCCAATCATCTTCCCACCTCAGAGCAGCATCAAGGTCTTGTTGCAGGAGCTGGCAGTCTTCAGGTTTGCTGATTTCTCTGTAGATGATGGAATCGTCAGCGAAGAGGCGCAACTTGCTGTGCTGTAGGTACTCTGGGAGGTCATTGATGTAGATCAGGAATATGATCGGCCAAAGGACTGTGCCTTGAGGGACTCCGGAGGTAACAGGAGCACTTTCTGAGTGATTACCCTCTAGGACAACCCTCTGAGTCCTGTCCTTTAGAAAGCCTTCTATCCATCTTAGGGTGTTTCCACGTATGCCATACCTGTCCAGTTTGTGGAGAAGATGTCTGTGAGAGACTTTGTCAAAGGCTTTGGCAAAGTCCATAACCACAACGTCTGTCTGGATCCTCTTGTTGTCGTTTGAGGCCAGATCATGGAAGAATTCCACCAGTTGGGTTTCACACGACCTCTTCCCCCGAAATCCGTGTTGTAAGTCATACAGGATGTTGTTGTCTTCCAGGAATTGCATGATGGTACTTGCAATCACATGTTCCATGACTTTACAGCTGATGCAGGTCAAGGAGATGGGGCGATAATTAGATGGTTTATATCGCTCTCCTTTCTTGAACACAGGAGTGATGTTAGCTAGTCTCCAGTCACTGGGGACTACGCCTGTGTCAAGAGATGACTGCATCACACATGTTGTGGAACAATAAATTGCTGAGTAATAATAATGCATTCGCTTGATTTATCTCTCTCAGCCACTACCTGATCAACAAACTGATAAAAACTAAAGGTGAAAAACAATAGTGTTAATGTTACTGTCCACTAATGAACTGAAATGAAATGCCCCTTGGGTAGCCTCAAAACATAAACAAAAAATAAATGAAAACAGACACCTTGGTGTCGATGCAATGCAGTAATCTAACCACGATTACTAAGAATCAACTAGACACATTGGTCTCTCTCTGTCACTACCTGATCAACACCCGTTAACTGAAAAAGCTAGAGGTGGAAAACAATAGTGTAAGTGTTACAGTCCAATAATGAACTGAAATGCCCCTTGGGTAGCCTCAAAACATAAACAAAATAAAATAAAAACAGACACCTTGGTGTCGATGCAATGCAGTAATCTAACCACAATTACTAAGAATCAACTAGGGTGATCATACGTTGATGATGAAATTAAGCTTGTATGAGTCCAGCTTTCCTCAGTGCTTCATTACAGCCCTCCAGGACCAGTTCTTTTAGGACTTTACCATTGAGTTTGCCTTTGTTCACACGTGAAATGCCAACGATGGCATTCAAAATATTAAGTTCTTGCATTCTGTCGAGTATAATCCTACTGGTGCCATAATCTCTGTCATCACTGTTGCCTTCTTGGAGACCCGAGTCAGCAACTATCGGTACGCGTACGAGCGGTGATCTGCATTACTCACATCACAATCACTGATAAGAGTAGCCAGGGCTGCTTTCGCTTGTGACTTGTCAGCAACGTTGCAGCAAAACCCTTGGATGATATTATTATAACGCATGTGTACTTTGGAGGCTGCAATATCGTCCCTGCATATGTCGGGGGATATATCCTTAAGCTGTAGATCGAGGGGATTGTTCACAAACCCTGGATCTTGCTTTACACCATTAACCACAAGTACACCTCTGTTTAGATGAGCCTTAAATCCCTGGACTCCATTGTTTTCTGAGCGTAGCGATTTTAGCTTGGGAAGTTGGGCAACATGTTTTCTGTTCATTGTGTTAGGCAGTTGGTCAGAAATGTTCACAGAACTGTTTCTTAGGTTTTTGGCATGAGACATCACCAACATTTGGCCTGAACGGTCCGAAAAGCGTACAACAATAGGCCTTGTTCTACCTCCTCCAAATCTATGTGCTACGTCAATCATAACTGAACCAGCTAAATTAGAGGATGAGCGAATTGCCTCAATAGGTATACCCATTGCTTTGGTCAGGATTCCGAGAACCACAAGTTTAACATCTTCACCCTTTTGTTCAGGAACATTGTAGAAACACACGTTTAAGCGCATACTGCGGAGTCTTAGATCTTCCAAGTCATCATCATGTTGATCAGACTTAAGTTCGAGCCTGTTAATCCTGCCCTCAAGTATCCCAATATAGCGTGTAAGTTTGCTATTATCAGTCTTAAGGGACTCTATTTCAGAGCTGTGTTCCTCAACCTTTTTGGAAGTTGCATCAAAACTTTGTTTCAAGTCTTGTAGAGATAACGTGTTAGCATCCACAGATTTTACAACATTGTCCATTTTAGAACACAGTTTAGCAATAGACGATGCAAGACCATCCATGGGAGTGATCTCCATTTCAGCCATTGTATTAGTATAGTATATGTAATATTGCTAGGCTGGCTATGTATTGTAAGTATATGTTGATTGTTTATACTGTGTACACTTAAATGTAGAATTAGCTGGTAAGTAATGGCCCTGGCAAATTTTGAGCAATATTACTCCATCAAAAACACAAAACTTCCTCTGTAGATATTAGGCCACATCTGTCAGTGACAAAGCCAAGATTCATTCGCAATAATCTCCAACGACACTAAAATCCATCTGTTAATTCTTTGATAAGTGTCTACTCTATATTACATCCAAAAAAGCAATAAACTGCAGAGCTGCTAAAGTCATGACTTCACATGTTGAGTACTTGATTGAAATTGAAATGTTATTTATTTCATATAAATCACATTTTACAAGTTAAGAAACAGTTTGTACATATAATATTATAATTTAGAGGATTAAGAAGAAAATGCAATTCAATTGTACAGTCTTGGTTCTACTCAGGTCATTGACAAAAGGTTGGCGAGATATAACATCGTGTTACCTTTTCACCTTTTAGCATTACAGACTGCTGATTAATTTAATTCACCTTATAATTCAAATCTGTATGCAATGATTTATAAACTATGAACTTTTTGTATTTGACTACACTAAAATAGTAGACAAATTAAATCTAGCCTAGCCGTAATATCGTTGACGTAATTAGAATATAAATGAAACAGGAACAGTGCATTTCTGCTACATTAATTGTTTGCCCTCGCATATCAATTGGTTCATTATGCAGTCCAAGTAATGAAATGCAATGCAAGGTTTTTTATTCCATAAAATGATTAAATAAATAGTTTTCCGTCCAGTGTTGATATGTTACCAGTTTACAACATATGTGGACAAGTGCTGACCATCTTCGCCGCCGCATATCTCTGCAGCGTTCCCTTTACATGGTATTGTGCAATTACTCGTTGCATAATAGAGTAGATCTCCGCATAGACATCGAAAACCTCCGTAGGCTCCTGCAAACTTCTTTCCTGAAAATGATCAAAATAAATCAGTCTTTAATTTAAGTAAACATTGGGAATAAAATAAATGAAAATAGGTTTCAAAAATGGAAATGATGACTATGGGCATGAATAACATTTAGAAATCACCCGAGAATGATAACTATGCAATAAGGGCATGAATTACATTTAGAAATTACCCGAGAATGATGACTATTGCCATAAGGGCATGAATAACATTTAGGAATCAACTGAGAATGATGACTATTGCAATAAGGGCATGAATAACATTTAGGAATCACCTGAGAATGATGACTATTGCCATAAGGGCATGAATAACATTTAGAAATCAACTGAGAATGATGACTTTTGCAATAAGGGCATGAATAATATTTAGGAATCACCTGAGAATGATGACTATTGCCATAAGGGCATGAATTACATTTAGAAATCACCCGAGAATGATGACTTTTGGGCGTGAATTACATTGAGAAATCACCTGAGAATGATGAATATTGTAAAAATGCATGAATTACAATTTTACTTAACCCATTGATAGGTGTTCTCATCTTTATATCAGTTTTACTTTAAGAAAAAAAACAATGTGTTTAGGAAAAATTAATTAATTTTTTATTTGAATATTTTTGTCTGCAATCATCAACACATCCCTGCATCGTGAGGTTATCATAAGGTGTAATCCGACCCGCATATTATTTAGACACATCAATCAATTGAAAGTAAAATTATGGTATTACTTTTTTTGTCTGCAATCATCAACACATCGCTGCAGTGTTAGGTTGTTATAAGATGCATTCCAACCCGCATATTAATTAGACACATTAATCAATTGCAAGTAGTATTATGGTAGTACCTTTTTGTCTGCAATTATTAACACCTCTGCAGTGTGAAGTTATCATAAGGCATATTTCAAGCCACATATTAATTGAAACAAATGCAAGGTAGGAATAGTAAATTCTGGTATTACCTTTTTGTCTGTAGTAACAAACACATCCCTGCAGAGTGGGGTTATCATAAGATGTAATCAATCAGACCCGCATATTAATAAGACACATGAATCAATTGCAAGTATTATTGCGGTATTACCTCTTTTTCTGCAATCATCAACACATGCAGTGTGAGGTTATCATAAGGTTAATCCGACCCGCATTGTAATTAGACACATTAATCAATTACAAGTAGTATTATGGTATTACCTTTTTGTCTGCAATCATCAACACGTCGCTGCAGTGTTAGGTTATAATAAGGTGCATTCCAACCCGCATATTAATTAGACACATTAAACAATTGAAAGTAGTATTATGGTATTACCTTTTTGTCTGCAATCATCAACACATCCTTTCAGTGTGAGGTCATACGATGTATTCAGACCCGCATATCAATCGGGACATTAATCAATTGCAAGTATTATTGTGGTATTACCTTTTTGTCTGCAATCGTCAACACATCCCTGCAGTGTTAGGTTGTCATAAGGTGTATTATCCCTCAATTTTGAATAGCTGAATTGCCCCCTACATCCCGTATAGATCAATCCAACTATAACAAAAAAATTCCCAAATACAGAGTAGGTAGCTACTTATATGTTATGGGAACTTATTAAAACTACATTAGTTGTAATCCTTGGAAACAATTTTTGAAAAATATTCTCTTTTTTCAAATAAGTGTTACAGCGTTTTGTCAATTGTAATTAATTATAATAAGTGGGTGGAGCTTAATAAGGTAAGACTTCAATGGCAATTGTACTTTTTACTTTCAATTCAGATTTTCTAAAGAAATAACGGGTGAATAATATGCTGATATGTGTAATAAAATATGTTAAAATTAGCGAGATCGATCGTATGTTCATTTCTAGAAAAAATTTAACATTGTTTTCAATTGGAAATTGCATTATTTTTATTGCACAGTTCAGATTCCCTTAAAATTGTGATCATTTAATGGAATAACAAAAGTATTTATGAAAATATCTAAGAAAAATTACGGTCCGGATCTTGAGATTTTTTTTTAAATTAGAATAATAAATTATATTATTAAAACTTAAAATAAAATTTTGGTTGCATGCAATCGAGCGCTTGCTGACCGAGCTCAATGTCACGGAGGTAGAGAGACTTCTTGGACCAGAGTGATACTTTGTGCATATATGAAACATTTCAGAAATAACTCCTACTACTTCGTTAAATGATTTGAAAATGATTAATCAAATTACCGATATTATTAAAATACATTCCCGAATAAAACTTTAATCTAAATCTGGAAATAATATTGTTTCATTAAGTTTTCATTCCGGGGACTGACTTCGTTTTAGATTCCCGTCCCAATCGCTAGAAACTAACTTCGAAATACTATTTTCTACCTTATGAGGTTTATTGATATAAATTCATAGATTCATTCATTCATTTTGACTATAGGGGTATTTGCCAATAAACGCACCTCTTCCTTTATAATGCTGTTTTTAGTGAGTAGGATATATCACACGCTATTCGATTGTCCCGAGTATATTATTATTTAATACGGTATGCTATTCTTTTCATAAAAAATGTTGATTGTCATTAATCATTAAATATAATGTTGGTTTCTGATTCATTTCAAGGCATAAAACTTGTTAATAGACATCTGATAACAATGCGATAATAATGTCTTGGGTGCAATGTTTGGTTTTACTATATTTGCCCCTTACTCATTTGTTCGTGCATATCTAATTTATCGGCTTTTCATAACAATATCAAATATTCATCTGACTTTTACGCATAGGTTATATGATATAATTTAATTATTTGCTACATGTCACATTTTATTTCACGTGATAACATGTTGTTTACCAGAATGCAGAACCATGCAAAGTGATTTAGTTACGGAAATCGATCCGTTTCAGTAACAAAATGAAGTAGCCTTTGAAGAAGTTTTTCGCTTTCCATGATTTTTTGAGTTAAAGGCAGAATCGTCACGACCTTGGGAAAAAACAATTTCGGCATTACATGTCTAAAAAATTAAGCATTTTCGAACACAAACATCATCGAAACAAACATCCACAATTGTTTCATAAACCGAATGGTTTAAAGTGCAGATGATCACTCATTTATAGAGTTCCATTAGGTAACAAAGGGGAGTATATCGATGATTCTGGCGTCTCGTGAATAATCCATTCACAATTACCTAGATTATCTTACATGTTTGTGCCCAAAAATGTCACTTTTGTATTTTTGAAACTGAAATGTAACAAACAGCTTTTTCGAGTTTCGAACACTTTCAGTCGGTCTCTCAGTGAGGGTTAATATTAACATAAAGTTGTTTGAGTCATGTTAGGTTTAATGTCATCCAATTACAGCCAATCGAATCATTTTAGGATCATGAAACATACTTACGTGGTTTCTCGGGTCGCCAAAGGTCATAATCATATTGGTTCTTTATAAGGGTGCCACTTGTTGATAATAATTGACACGTATCGTCGCCATTACTCTTCCGAAAATTGAACTGAACACAGCCACTGGTTGACTCGCAGTAAATGGCGCATTCTTCGATTGACAACTTTGGTATCACGTGCGTGACATTCAGTAACATTCTGTTTTCGGATCTATAAAATGTCCGTCCGAATGAAAAGTCCAAAAAAGCCTGCAAGTACGCCATGACCAGAATGATTAAAGTCGAACAGTTCTTGTTCATCGTTGGAGCAACTTTGTTGTATGTTCGAGGCTACAGTTTTTTTCACGTATCCTTCTTTTACTTCTGTCTTATCCGAACTGTGCTACGTACGTTTTTTAAATGATGGAACTTCCCCGTGTCAAACAAAATTAATATTAATACTTAATGACTTTCTTCACGGGGATTCTATGGTACAATTTTCCAAATCATACATAAATAATGTTTTGTGGTAGCCATGGATACATCCTTCAAACAACTTAGCTTTCAAACAATTCAGACTATTATCTAATTTCTGCATTAACAATAGATTTGCATTATTTATCAAGATTGATGATAATGATAAACGTCTCTCGATCTGTCTACTCATAATTAAATCCATTATCGTATATGACATATCATTTCAACTGCATAAACGGTTATTGACTTCAGTTCGAATTTGTATATATAATTCGCTTAGCACAATGATCATTTTATATATTTCGTGACATTATTGCATAAGGCATCGCACTCTCGAAAATAGACCAGTACATTTTCTCTGATTATGGCAGCCAGAGAGATGAATTGAGAAGAACTGAGTGGCTGCAGAACTGAGGTTGTATTTTTATATTTAACTCCACTGCGGTGCTTAGGATACACTTAGTACTGTTGTGATATTATTTTCTTTGGCTGAGTTTTTCATTGGATCTGATTTTGTTATTTATGGTGTTGATCTATTGTGAATTGTTGTGATTGAATTTCTTTGACAGAATTGTGTAATTGTTGGCTCGAAGATCTGGCTTGATTTTGATACGCTCAGCGCTCAGGGGAGATTGACATTCTTTTGACATTCGCTCAACCTGAAGCTTCAAACTGATGTTGTTTTGATTGTAAGCACTCGTGTAGCTGCCAACTTACGTGAGACCTTTGTAATATTTTCGCTATATAATTCATGTAATTTCCTGTGATTTATATTTGGAAAAACTGATGTAAAACCAATTCTTAATTTATTTATTTACAATTAAACTTAAAAAGCTTTACACGTACAAACAACAACCGGGGAATATCGAACCAGCAAACAAGTGGTAGCGTGGTAAGTTGAACGGTCATGGCAACGTAGTGAATCAATTTGTGCTGAAGGTCAAGGAGGATTGGCTCCCAGAGTGCACCACCGATATTCTGTCCCATATATGGGTATGTCGTAATACAAAATTCGAATTCAAACAGCCGCCATTTTGTTCACTTCAACATTTGAATCGTGAATTTTGGTCTTATTTCCAAACGAATAATTCCAAAACTCACAAGAAATGATCGATATATTGGTTCGAATCTTTTGAACTGTTTATTTTGAATTTATAGTCGGTTTTAATTTCAGAAAATAACGACATTTCGACGTTTTCATTGTTGGAAAATATCGAGTTTCGATCCTGGGAGCCAATCCTCCTTGGCTGAAGGTGATTGATTACGTGACTAACAGACAGACTGACTGTAGGGTGCTTGTATGATGCTGCCCTCTTTAAATACAAATAAAAGTTGAAAACACTAATTGGTCACAACTGATTTTAACAGATTAATGAAATGAAATCCAGTAAGTCAGGAGACATAATAAATGTGATTAAATTATGTTTAACAGTCTGCTGGCAGTGTTTTATGATTTTTGAATCTTACAAGATATAACAATACGCGATTATATCTTATTCTTATGAAGACCTAATCGGTCAATTGATTGAAGATTATATGTATAGTGGATTTAAGATTAGTTGACGTGTTGGCAATCGCTATGTATCACCCTTGGTATACGCAGCTAACGAAAATTGACCGGTACGGGTCAAAAGCTGGACCGGTACGGGTTAACGGTTTTATTTGAATTTAAAACAGCCATAACTTGCTCAATATTGACTTCCTCGTGTCTAATTTGAAATATATGATGCCTCCAGATGCTTTTAAGTACCCCAATTTTTTACAGATTTTTAATCGGACCAAAACTCTCTAAATGCGCATTTATGCTCTTTTCTCTCGAGAGCGACTGTCTCATTTTCACGATAACTTTTATTTAGTACTTCTAACATATAAGATCTATTTTTCCCCATCAAGGTATGATGTAAATGACATGCTATTTACATCTTGTGAGTTTCAATGACGCGCGTTTGATTTTATAAAAAATGCCAAACTTTGTGACAAAGAATTCCCTCCTGCTTGCAGCGAGAAGACGGACCGGTTCGGAGCATGCTATTGCCCCGAACCGGTCCGTCTTCTCGCTGCAAGCAGAATGAAATTCTTTGTCACAAAGTTTTGCTACCCCCCTATCACACCAAACTAGTTCTTGCCCGTTCTTGCCAGTCCTACGAAAACGTCGCAAAACGGGCTCAATCTGGCTGTGGTCGGGAAATATGTCTGAAATAATTAGCTTCTTCGTTCTTAAACAGTCTTCAATACGTCCATCTCGTCCGCAATTCGTTCAGGTCGCACCACGTCGGTGTGCAACGTCGTAGAACGCGTCCCTTAGTCTAGAAGGTCAACATGACCTGATTACAGAACGGTATGGTCGCCATCGAATTTTGAATCGATTCAAAATTCTAAAATCACATTCCCGTCTGAGAACGTTCATAAAGTTCGTAAATAGACCTTAGAAAGTTGCAGCTACGTTCATTCCGTTCGCACACAGTTTTAAACCAGTTTTGAAGAACGCAGTGGCAACCTGTTTGGTGTGATAGCTATATTTTTGCTAACTCGTTCATAAGCAGTGTTAAATACATTCTTAATCAGTTTAAACCCGTTTGCAGTTAGTGTTACCTCGTTCTCAACACGTCCTCAGACAGTTCAACTCGTTGTTAAAACGTCCCTAGTAGGATTGAAGTACGACGGTTCCGTTCGTAGTACGTCCAGCTCGTCGTTAGTACGTTGTCACTCGTTCTAATTGTAGAACGTGACGACCACGAGAACAATTTGAGCATTGTCTAAGTTCTAGAGGACCTACCCGTTCGAGTACGTTCGATGAAGTTTGTAAATAGATCCCAACCGGTTCTTAGTAGGTCCAGTCCGTTCGTACACAGTTGAAGCCCGTTTTCGAGAACGTATTGAGAACTAGTTTGGTGTGATAGTAGGGTTAGCTGCGTATACCAAGGGTGTGTATGTAATCTCATCTTTACATACGAAAGGGGTGCTTCGGTACTCAAGTAATAGCTTATTGACAAACGGAAATCGCTATTGAAATGTATTCTCATACAATGACAATTAGACGTTGCAATACAAATAGGAATAATAAGTCCTTTAGGGAGAATCTTTAAAGATCGATATTGGAAAATTAACTTATTTAAACGGTTGAAGGGGAGGAGGTAAAAGTTAGCAGTCCTACATAGCTCCCAGGACTTTTATTGTTGCATTGTCTTTTCGTCCAACGCACTTTCGGTAAGAAAAATAAAAAAAAACGTGAACACAACCATCGACGATGAAAAAGGTACATGACTTATCGAAGGAAAATTCATGAAGGTAACAAATACGAAAATTCTGGAAAAGCCAATCAAAAGTGGGCAGAAAAATACAAAAATGATCAAACAAAATTAGATTTGTCTCTGAATCAAGAGAGTGTGAGTGTTCGACGAGCTGATGGTCCGATTACTGACTTTGTTTAAGCCAGTTTTCAATTAATTTTCCGATATCAATCTTTTGAAATGCTCCATTAAGTTCTTTAATCGAATGTAGTTTTAATAAAGTTACTCGCTAGATCTTGTTATAAAATAGGCATATTTTATTTTATTAATAAGCGGTGACACTCAGTTAAAACAAAGGCAACGTTTAAGAAAACACACAGGTACATGTTGAATATAGTAGTATAGTTTATGAAACAATAGTTACTAAAATGATGTTCAGTACATTTATTGACTTGTGTCCAAATGAGATACACTCCCCTCCATAAGTTTGGCAACCTTAGCTCCCCCATTGAACTACGTGTTCAAGCCTCTTTACCTTTGAATTTCCATTTACTTAACCGGCGATGAAATAACTTATAAATATTGATGGAAACGTAACTTGACTTTATTTCCAATACCTCCAAATTTTCTCGATTTTTTCCTCAATTACAATAGGTCAAAAATTGATGATTTTGGAGGTATTGGAAATAAAGTCAAATTATGTTTCCATCGATAGTATAATTATTTTCATCGCAGGTTAAGTAAATAAAAATTCAAAGGTAAAGAGGCTTTAATACGTAGTTCAATGGGGGAGCTAAGGTTGCCAAACATATGGAGGGGAGTGTAGCAGCGATGCCTAGTTGTTTCATTACAGTTCATGTCGCAAAGAACATTTCCATCATTTATATCATATTGCTATCATTTGAAACTATAACGTTTCCCTATCAGAAGAAACATTTACAACATGTAACAATGCGGTTTGTTTTGTTGGAACGAGACGAAGTGCTGAATATAGGTCAACAAGATACTAGTGTGCATATAAATGTAATTATTAAAGCAGAATACTCATTTTGAAAAATCAGATGAATTTTTTTTTTCATGGGGAGATGGAGGGTGCATATGGTCCTTTTCACAAAAGGTAAGGATTCCAGATTTAATTGATTCTACTCCTGTTTAAAAAACGTGTGATATAATGGTCACTATATTATATTTGATAATTCGTATTGATGTATTTGATACACGTATCACCATCTAGAGATGCACATTTTTAAATGTTCCTCTCCATCAATTATGGATTCGTCAACATAAAAATGTGTATATAAAATTGTATAATATTTTCACATTAGATACCTTGAGCACTTCAATCTAAAAGTATCTTCTTTACATTTAAAATAATCTATCTGCCTAACACACGACTTATCAATTATCTTACACAAACACGCCGTGTGAAAATTTCAAGTAGAAAATAATAAAAATTAATTAAATAAACGTTTTCTCCGAACTTATTGATCGCTTGTAGAACAGTTTTAAAGAGTGATATCACCATTATCAATAACTTATCAATCCGTCGAATCCATTTTAGAGTCACAGTTTGTGACTTACATGATGCATGGAAATGAGAAGAACTTCCAAATGAACATTTTTTCTGGTTTATTCTTCTATAGCGGTGTTCCGATCAACTGTTTACGACATTATATATGTATTTTCATATATTTATTAAATGGATGTCTCGTAAGTGACTGAACCAGAACGGCTGTCAATGTTCACAATCGAATGATCTTTGGACTCCTTGAAATGTTTCGGACGAGTGGGCTTCGGATCAATGGGGTGAGCCCCTGTAGAATCCTTGAAATGTTTCCCCTGTAGTTGCTTCAACACTTCAAACGGGTCTTCTTGACAACTGTTGTACTCATCGCCGAGTTCGTTTACAAACTCACGTGTTTCTTGTGCACACATGTGTTCAAATGCCTGTCGGTATTCCCCACCAGTGCTATCCTCACTAATTATATCCAGTGATTCGCCAAGCCATTTGAACAGAACTCTTACAAATAGTTGGTCCATCAGCCAAGGGGAATACTCAAGCAAATTTCTATTATTGGAATCGACGTCAGGAAGTTTGCCGATCCACCTTCTTTTCCTGCATACATCGTACGTATTACCATTATCTGTCAGTACTGGTTGGTATTCACTTGTGTGGCGATTGTTTTGCATCAGCCGTACCAGGCAGCAAGATTCAAATCGAAAATGGGTGTTCCATTCTTGCATGCATATTAGGTGAGAAATACGAACAAGTATGTCATGTAAACACCGTCCGAGTGATGTGTCATTTGCATGTCTATCTTGTGATGTGTTAATGCATCTAAGGTGAGATGTACGAACACGTATGTTATAAAAACACCGTCGTAATGCGTTATATGGATATTCACATTCCTTTTGATGAGCATATACATGGCATTTAAACGCATGCGAGCTGAGGTTTGTGAGGCAACTTCCATCCCTGTTACACACAGACATTACGTATTTCAGTAACATCACGAGTTTTCTATGTTGTCCATCGATCCTTGAACGTCTACAATAAGTTGATTGTATCCAAAATTCATCGGAACCTGGCAATAATAATTCAATATTGTTTATGTCTCCACTAATGTGTGGATCTTTTAGCACACAGAATCCGATATCGATATCAGTAGCACATAGTTCAGCCCCAACTCTTAGTCTAATGCATGGGCCATGGAGCTCATCATCCAAAATTATTTCGTTCGTAGCGAGTCCAGAATCTGCTGGCTTCTTGTTGCCAATGAACAAAATGCCTTTATATGTTAATATTTCTTCCTCGTGTAAGCGTTTTAAGGTTGTGTCAATGGCTTTATGTATGTAATACATAATCCAAGATGTCAAGCGCTGTTCTTTGTCTATTACATTCTTTTCTGCTTCTGAGTCAAGGTTATTACATTCTTGCGCGATATCACGACAGAAGTCCTCGTCTTGAAGTTGTATAGTATTGTCCCCTCGTAATCGTTTCTCACACAACTTTAATGGGGCAAGATAATCAAACTCATCTGGTTGAAAAAGTTTCGTTTTGTGATAAAAGCTTCCGTTTCGTAAGATATATTTTTCAAGCTTAAATGTTGGAAACAACACTTCAAATTTATCGCAAACTTCTTTAACGATATTCGACTCAATGTATTTATTATGCTCATATAAACTGGAAGGGTCTCCTTCCAGCTTTATAACCTCGAAAATCTTCGAAGCAAATTGTGTAAATTGACTTTCTGAATGGGATATCGTTGTCGTCTTGGGCGTGAATGATTTCCATTCGAATTCATCGCATTCAGGACAGACATAAACGAATCTAGAAATGCCATTTTCGCCACTATTGTTCAATAATTCTGGATTAATATTGATCCCTTCTAGATCTTGGATTTCGCTCAATTCTTTAAGTGTTTTGTCTTTCCAACACTTTGAACAAGTGAGTACGATAGCCATGTGCTCGCTTATGATGATTCCCCTTTTCAGCTTTATCTTCAGCTGTCTTATCCTCTCTCTCCGCCTTATCCTCTTTGTTAGAAAAGACCATACTGCTCGAACACAATTATACACCACCTCTAATATCCCACGTACACAATTACGCGTCTCTAATGGGATCCCACTTACACAATCATTCAAACCCTCCAATGCCAAACCTTCACAATAACGCTCCCCCATCATTGGAGTACATGTACAATATGCTACCCTGGAATAAAAATGCTTTTTGTACAAATAATACA